>CANUEY010187769.1:0-15287 GCA_948099555.1 Croton setiger
AAAAATTTAAAAACCTATCTAACATGCTTTATCTTTCTATTTATGATAAAATAACCCTAAACGAACCCTATTTAAATAAGGAACACTAAAACCTATATTTAAATTCAACGCTAATATTATATAAATAAGGAACACTAAAACCTATATTTTTTTTTTCCTAAGTACGCATACTATTCATACTAAAAATTAAATGCATATAAAATAAAAATTATAAAGCAATAATATAAACGAATAAACAATATTATAAAACTCTAAATAACATTTTAATCTACTAATACATATTACGAAATAATTAAAATTACATTAAAATACATACCTTAAAATCGCAAAATTCCAAACCGTTATCTCGAAATTACTATTTCACTCAGAGGATTTGAGTTTTTTGAAGTAAAAAATGTGAAAATAGAAAGTGAAAATGGAGGAAACGGCTGCCATCTACTCAAGACGAAGCTCGCATCTGTCAAATGCGAGCTGTTTGAATTTCAAACGAGTCCGCATTTGTCAAATGCGAGCCTCTTAATTACGACACGCGGCGCCTTCGGAAACGCGCGCAATTAATCATACAGTTAATACAGTCATTAACGTTACACCTGCTCTTAGTCCGCATTTGTCAAATGCGAACTACGGATTACAAAAAAAAAAAAATTAGTCCGCATTTGACAGATGCGATTTACCTTAATTCGCATCTGTCAAATGCGGTCTCCGTATTCGCTGTCCACGTTCAAATTTTAAACACCTTTTGTGTAAATAACCCTTCCTTAAACACAGGATCTGAGAGTAGATCAGCAAATAAATCAGGGACCTGAAATCAATTTTCCCAATATAATTGGGGGAGAAATTTGAACTAACCTAAAACTAAGCTAAATCCCTCTCGTTCCTGTCCTCCAAATCAATCGCGCGCAGAAAGCAAATAAACAAATAAAACAAAACCACCGAGTCGGACGGAGCCTCTCCCTTTGTCGCTCGAAAACAGCACCCAGAACAGAAACTAAAAGAATCGAAGAATTCAAACCATCCGCTCGTCTCCAACAAACGCCGCTGCTCCCTCTGTTCGCCGTTCACCTCCACGAGTCGCTGCTCCCAGTTGCCGTGCGCTGGTCTCCGCTGGTGGTGGTCCTGGCCGTTAGTTCAGGTAAGTGGTTTAATATTTTAGTTTGTTTCTTACTTTCTTTCATGCTTCTGCAAAATTAATCTTCTTCATTGAGAAGAACATTTGAACTTATGAATTGTGATTGAACATTAGAACTTGTGAAGTGATTGAACAATGAACATTTTTGTTTCTTTTTCAATTTGATTATTGACGGAAATTTCTTGCTTGATAGTATATATATATATATATATATATATATATATATATATATATATATATATATATATTCTCCCTTGAGAAGCTTAAATATTAAATGGTTTAATGTGATTCAACCATGGCCTTGATAATGTTTCAATGAATTAGAGTTAGCTTGATGTTTTTGTGATAAGGTAGAAGTATAACTACTGCAATAATTCGTGATACATTGTTATGAAATACTAAAAACAGGTGTATTTATGGGAAATAAATGCCGAAGTTTTCAACTAGGTTCAAAGTATGAAACTTGTAGTTAGCCACATCCATTTTTTAAAAGTTTTCTCCGAATATTGGACTGTTTTTCCGTGGTTTCCGAATTAAACGCAAACCTTTTACTTGTCATACCTTTTAAGGACAAAATGAAACACTATCATGAAAACTGTAAAGAAAACAAAAGTTTAGCCTTCTCTGACCGGTTTGCAACCTGCGATTGGAGCCATCACTGGTCATTTACTGCTGGAGAGCTGAAAGGTGATGCATTGCTGATGTACAAGCCCCCTTCGTACGAGGATTGTGTTGATCGTATTGTTTCCTGCTTCTGCTGGAGATAGTTTAGATTAGTACAATACTTACATTTTCAGTCTATTTTTCCTTAGATTCTTCTACCATTTATATATAATCTTTGTTAGATTTTAACCCATTGTTGTTAGAATATCTTATTGGTGTTATAATTTTTCCCAATAAAATGGAAGTAGTATTAGAGCTGAAATTTGTTTGAACGGGATATCTTGACTGGTGATAAAATAATTATTTTTAACCAACAACATGTTTGAATTGAAGCAGAAATATTCCACGCTAGCTAGTGATCAAATTCGAAAATTTTCCAAGTTTTCTAGCATCAGTAAGTGCACTTCTAATGCTTCCATAATTTCATATTGGAATTGCTGAGTTTTTGTTTGAATATAAAGTTAAATGAGATGTTGAAGATGGGATTGGCTCTATAGATGTGGATATCAACCAAAATATTGATATATTCTTTTAGATTTTTCCATGTGGTAAGATTATTTTATGGATTAACTAATTTTTTTTATTGGATTTTTATATTTTTAGAGGTATGTAATGGATTAATGTGCTTTGTATGGAATTTCATTTTATGCATCGAATGAATTATGAACTATGTGATTTGTTTCTTCAATATTTTGGTTATTATATGGACTATGTCCTTTCAACTTATTTGATTTTGATGAATTTTGTTTGTTAGCATGTGTGTTAGTTGGATTTATATGTATAGATCATATGATTTTATTTTATTTATTGGTTTTCAGAATTGGTCGATTGTACTATTCTGTTCTACGATACAATTTTACAGGATCCTCTGATTCTACTTAGAATTGCAAGTTTGATAATAGTGGTTTTCGATTGTCCTTTACTTTTCTGCACTCTGTTGCGTTAACTATCTTCCATAATTATTGTCTTAATTTTAATCATTTTCACCTTCGTTCATTTCGGTTTTTTCCATGATGGTCCGAAGGAAGTGGACAATCATGCTTCCTTTAAGATATTTGTTTTTATATATTGATTTTGAATTTTCATTTAATTTTTATGTTAATCCAATTATTTTTTTTAAGTCTTCAACAGTAAACCTGTTTGTATGGTTAATAAGGAGATTTGGTGTTACTGATTTTGTTATTGTTATAGTTGTGATTATGATGAATATGGCTTTGAAAATGAGTAGTCATGAATTTTCAATTGAATACTTTAGATTTTAATAGTTTTATTCTTCAGATTTTATAGTGCTATTTAATGGATGCATTATGCATATAGGACTGACAGTAAGTAGTTATATTTATTAAATGATAGCTAGGTTATGTTTGTTGAACGAAGTTCTTTAATTGAATATTTATAACTCGGTTAAATCCATCACTTATTTGTCCAAAACCTGGAGTTGTTTTATCTAATCAATTCAACATGGGAGTCTTTGAAGGTTCAGCCAATTCTCTCTCTTTTTCTCTGGTGAAATTTCAATAAATGAGGCGTTGATTTGTGTTGTTTTTTCTCTTCGTGTTTTTATTTGTACTTTTATTTTTTTGAGACTGGGGGTCAGGTTTTTGATCCTTGGCCTATTGTTAGTTGCCAAGATGCACTTGCCACTGGGCTTGACGTGCCTGCATGTTTTTATTGTTGTCTTTATCCATTCAATGGGAAATGGCTTCTGCAGCTTCTGTCAGGTTATTCAATTTCAATTCTATAAGGAATTTCTTTTTCACTGTTTTCGAAATTCCTATTTTAATTTTGCAGAAAGTAATGTTATCTTATATTCAGCTTAATTGTGTTTACTCTTGTTTGGTACTGAGTAAATGAAAGGAAATTGTATCTTTGTATGCCAATGTTTATTTCTCTTAGCCGTCCAAGTTTTCACAGTAATTCATTGTTTTAGTTCATTTGGACATGGTCCCCTTTCCAAGCATATAAATATTCTTATCTCATTATTACTATCATATGTAATTTTGACTTAAATTCTGTTGAGGACGAATTTTGACAAAATTTCCTTTTTATTTATTTCTAACTATTGCAAAGGATCTCTAGCTTAGAGTGATGCACCTATCTGGCCCGAGGTTAGGGGTTCGAATCCTGTTAATTTAACTAAAAAACTTAATTTTCCATTCAAAAAAAATATATATTTCTAACTATTTGGTTTTTTATCTAATTTGTAGTGTCCTTGAATTGTGGCAGGCTGAATGTTGGATAGGGTTGAAGGACGGTGGAATCTTGTTTTACTTGTGTTTTCTTCTATGATACTGCAATAGTGGAGCTTCTCACTCTTGTCAGTTAGGTGTTTCATTCATGCACTAAAAGTTCAAAACTTGGCTTGGCTCTAACACCCAAGGTTTGGGGCCAAATTGAGCTTTAAAGTTCAAATCAACTAGAATGAGAAAAATTAGAAGGGAATTCAGTTTCAATGTAAAATTGGAATTTTATAGAATTGCAGAAATGGCGAGAATCTGAGTTTGCATTTTCTGGTGTTGGTTCCTCCTCTTTCTTTGTGTAAAGCAGGTACTACTGTTATCATCAGTCAGTTGTGGACATCCTTCAAATGTCCTCATATAAGCTGCTGCTTTAAATCTCCTGAAAACGAACAATATCTTATCACTGCTTTAGCAATGAAGCTTTCTCCATTCAAACAGGACATTGATGAACTTATCATTGAGTTTGCTGAGGTAGCCATTGCTTTGTTTCTATTCCATACTTTTCCTTTGGATGTCTTTTTCTTTTGTGTTCTAATTGTTTCCACTAACCTTGGTTGATTTTGGGTACTGATAGGGTGGGTCAGTGACTTTGGGTGAAATGAAGGAAGCATGGCTGTCCAAGAAGTTCTCTTATATCTTTGATGCTATACCTTCTACCAATTTGGCCTTTTATATGCAGTCATTGTTTGCTCATGCTATTGGTATGCCTTTTCCCTCCTTTATTTCTTGTTTTTATGACATTTCTGATTTCTCTGTATTTTGAGTTGTCAGTGATTTCATTGTTATACTTTGGTGAATATTATATTCCTTACAAATTTAGGTAGTTATAGTTTTGACAGTACCGCAGTTGCTGGTTCTAATGAAAAGAAAATTTCTGTGGGTTTTACATTTAGATTTTAGAATTACTTGGCAATAAAGTTTCCATATTTTTAGTTATAGCCCTCTTTTGTTGCATAATGTAAGCATTTTCTTCTGTTTCTATACTCATTCTCCAGAGGATACTATAATTGTTATTATTATTAGTGCAATCATGGTTAAAAGTTCAAATAGAGCATTCTTGGTGAATGCACTTGCAAGGTGCTGATGGTGCCTACTGCTTTGGTTGAACTCTACTACTTCTATAAATTACTTTATTTTATATTTTTATTTAATATTGAAGAGTAGATCATAGTAGGCTTTTAACATTTTTATAGGCTTTAGATGCCTGCAGAAACAATTGAACATTATAACCATCTGGTGAAAGAAAGCGAATTTGGTTTAGGCGTTCCTGGGGTTTCCCTAGCTCCCTGGATCCACAAACTCTTTTATTGTCTTTGGACTATATGGGATGATCATCATACAGGCTTGTCTTAGAGTAATGCTTTTCTCACTTGACTACATTTTGCATGTTTTTAGGTAATACAAAGTTCAAATGTATTACTTACGCAAGTCGCTGTCTATTTAGCTTGCTTTTGCGAACTTAGTCATCTTATTCCTATCAACATTATGACATCTTTGTTGTTTGCCATGATGAGAGAAATTAAGATCATTCACCTCATAAATCTGTACTGTCTTTATTTTTATTTTAACATTGTCAGAAATTTGCTATTGATGTTCATGGAATGCAACTTCTTTTTATTTTCAGGTTACATGGCCAGTTCTGCATCTTTGTCTCAAAGACTAGGGGGGTTATATTGCTTATATTGTTTATATGAAACTCAACCGTTCAAGCCACCTGTTAAAATCTATATCTCGCTTGGTATGTTTTTCTCTGCATTAACATTTTAGCTGACTTGCATTTTTCATTTTAAATATGTTCATTGCTCATTCCAAATGTTAATATTAATACCCACATGGTTACCAAAAAAAGGTTCTGTTTTTTCCTCTTCAATCATCGTATCCATTTTCATGTCTAATTCCAATTTGACAGGAGAACTAAAGAAACTTAAGATTCTTGTTATTGATGCGAAAGAGCAACACATAAAAGTCGTACCAGTGCTGGTCAATAGAATGTTGGAGAAGAACATGTTTCTCTTTGGGCTTGTAGATTTAAATGAAGGCTCCATCACTCAGACAGTTAATCAACTGACAGAGTTGCAGAATGCCCGTGTTCAACTTGCATATAAGAAGTATGCTTCTGTCATAAAATTTTAATATGTTGAAGTTTAGCTTGAGTTAATTGTTCGTGATTTCTGCAAATATGAATTTTTTTATTGCTTTCCTCTTTGCAGGTTATTTGCTGACACTCGCATTGAACAGTTACTTCACATGGACTTGGTAAGTTAATCTAATAAATGTTTATGACAAGTAAAGCATGAAATATTTTGATCGAATGCGAGTAATTTACTTCAAGTCTAATAAATCTCAGTTGCTTATGGTTTTGGGTCTAGGAAATAGTCCTATGAAAATATCATATAATTATAAATGGGTTTAGTGAACCCTAACTAAATGCAAACAGCAAGATAGGTATTTTCTGGTTTCGATACATTAACAAAAGATTCTGAAATTACTATTTGTGCTTCATAACTTTCATTCAGCCTGTTGATATAATGATTTTCCATGTTTTCATGGGAATTTTAGCTTGTTTTGTCTCGATGAATAAGCTTGTTTCGTTTTGAACACCATCTCGTTTTCTTTATTGTGCTCACATAAACCAGGGTGCGGAACTTGATTTTGATACACTCAAGAAAATGTCGACAGAATATGCAAAGTCCAAGCAGCAAGCCATCGAAGGTACATTTTTTGCTTATAGATGGTTACATTTAATGAGAAGTTTGTGCAATAACCAGCATTCCTACTGCAAAATAAACCATCATACAAAAATGCTTTCGGGACTATATAATGAATAAATTTTTGCTTAATTTTTTTTTTTTTTAAAAAGAGGCGAGCAAGGTGGTGGATGTGCAAAATGTAATGCACATATCAGGTGATAAGGAATTAATCGGAGATGTAGTGGAGAACATCAGAGGGAACTGGGATGATCAAAGAAAAGTGTTCTATCAGCAAGTAGGCTTGAACACTCAAGAACAACTTCGACGGCCTGAAAATCAAGAAGAATGTGAGGGCGACGACGATGATAACAATGATTTTGGACGTCAACTGGAACTGCAACTAGTTGAAGAAGAGCCGCAACAACAAAAGGAAGAGGAAGAAATTCAGTGATCGATTGGAACTGCAAGAACAGGAAAGTAGAGGAACAAGAGTAAGATCATTCTCAAAAAGTAGGCAACTAGGATTATTTACTAATTTGTCAAGACCAGTAATGGTACATTCTGATTTTCATTTAAAAAAAAAATGTATATTCTGGTAAGTACTGAATATGTTCAAATTGTAGGTTTTTCATGAGTTTATGTCACTCATTTGCAAATGTTGTAAAGAAATATATAATAAAATACAACACTTTTTGGTACTAACAGATCAGATTGAGTTGCCACTTGTTTATAACATAATACAATATGCTATAATGGTTGTGCTTTGAATGGCTAGTTAAAAATAGATATTGGAAAATGACACGACAGGAGTGAAGCTTATAGAGAAAGCAAATGAAGGAAATCCAGCTCTTAATCCTGGTTTGGGCAAAAAAGGAGAAAGAATGAGTGGCCGGTGATGCTATAGTAAAAAATGGTACAATCAATGTGGCACAATCCTTTTTCTTCTTTTTCTCTAACAGTGAAGAATGAATCAAGTTATTTGTACAATTTCAGAATAATTTTTTGTTTTGATAGGAAATTATTAATTGAAATGTAGCCTTTAGCTTAATCTTGTTTTATATAAAGGAAATGTGTTATTCATCCAATATGATTTATAAAAATCAGGCCAATTTAAGGTCTTTTATTCGTTTAGCTAATGTAGATTCTGTTCAATGCAATTGTATGCATGACTTTTTAAAGGCTCAACCTCATTATTTTTCGATCGTCTCAAAATAAGGTTTTAACCAAAACTGCTCTAAGAGAAGAGTATTCTTTCATAAACCTCTTTTTAAGTACAGTATAATTTTGTGCCACAATAAAATCAATAGAAATAACAAATAAATAAAAAATCATCTCGCGCCGACTATTACCACAGGTTGACTGATTACACAACAAAATTCCATGAGGCTAAGTGGCAAACTTCCGCTCAAGCTTTGCTTTGGCATTTCTACTGTATCCCTCTAGGTATAATATGCAATTCTCTCGCTGCTCCTCATCATTACAAGAGCAGGAATTCAGGTGATACTTCTTTATAAAATTAAATAGACCACTATTATCCTTCACCTGAGGAGATCATAACTTTTAAACCTGCAAGTTTTAACTGGCTTTTATGGCCCTCGTGCATTTGTATTTTGAAGAAAAAGTTGTTAGTCCTTTCCTGCAATTTAGTTAAAACTCAGATAAGGTAAATCCTAAATTGATTATGATCAGAAAGTAGTATAGAAATTAGAACAAATGAGGAGTCATCATTACCATCATTGTTATCTGGCAATGTAGTGTTCTCTCGTGCTTTTTTCGCAGTCCTTTTTACCGATTCAGCTATAAAATCACAAATAGAAGTTAACATGGGAAGACAACTACTCTCAAGATAAGTCAACCGCTAACCCATTAACCATAAGCAACAATCAAAATAAACAGACAAGGCCTCCACAACTGTTATTAGTTTCCTACCGGAGCTTACCCTTGGATTTTCTTTTCTTTTGAGCCCTCCTCCTCTTCCTCTCTTCCTTCGTAAGTTCTGCTTCTTCTTTAATGTCCCCTTTGCCGGAGAAGACTTCTTCAGGCGCCAGCATAGCTGCATCTGAAACTGCCATTGGTGCAATCTACTCGTGGCAGAAAATGAAATCATGTGTATCAGCATATTATAAGTCAAAAAACATTTCAGATTACAGAAAAAATATCTAGGAAATAGTTTTACCTCTTCCATAGCAAGAGCAGGGACATTTGCTTGTATAGACATGTCTTCTACAACCTATCCAAGACAGTGCATGATAATGTTAATTTGAAATAATACAAAACAAGTCTTAGGATCCCAAATGAGAAGCGCTATGTGTACCGGTTTTGGAGCAAAGTGGAAGTGAGATAGAGCATCCAATTTCAAGCACAGTTTCTTAAACAAAACGCTTGCCTAACAAAGAAAATGCCATCAACAGTGTCAAATAAAAAAATATCTTTTCAATCAAAATAATGGTAGTTAATCATAAAGTGGTTGAGGAGTCCATGCAAAGACATGGTAGTTAATCATAAAGAGAGAATAAGCAAAAAATGAATGAAGGAAGCAAACATAAATCCAACCTCCTTCTTTTGCTCATCAGAGAAGGATAATGGAGCAGCAGCTGGGTTTGTCTTCTGAATGTATTCTTCCTGTGAGCAATGCCATGAAATAAGTTATCGGCAGAAGTTTTGAAATCCAGAGATTATTGCAAATATTGTATAATCCAGCATACAAAATCAAAAGTTCAGTAGAGCTTCATTTTGCAAGCTACATACCTCGTAAACTTCAGCAAGGCCCTTCTTGCTCTTATTGTCATCCTGCAAATTTTCAGGCGAAAAAAAAAAAAAAACTGCAGCTTCAACAATTCATTCTGTTATGTGGAATAACAAAATACTACCTTTACCAGAAAGTGCTTACCAATTCTTTTACTTCCCTTGGTGCTGAAGAGGGTAAACTAGGAACCTTCTGAATGTCGTCAAAGTGCCCCTAGAAACACCACAGAATAATTTTTATTGTTAAGAAGTAAGTTCCAAGAGTGATATTAATTGTCGCCAACAACCCATACACTAGTCACTAAAGCTGTCTGTATGAATGTAAAAAAGCCGCATGTCATAAAAATAGGAAGGTGTGTTATTTAACAGCTCCCAGGATCACCTTCTGGCCAGCTAGTGAGAGACTTGTTTTTCTATGAGCGAACATCAGGTATCATAATCAAGCAGTTTGTCAGCTAATAGTCTGACTATGACTTGCATTAACTAAGGGATTTCTTTAGCATGGTTCATACAGAATGCATCCCAAGGAATGTGTATTTTACCTCAATGATCCTATTCTTTATCATATCTTCTAGTGATGCAGTGACCTCCTCTGTGATTACAGGGGCAGGTCTAACATTGTGTTCAAAATCCAAATCAACTTCTAATGCACTGTTCATGGGCCTGCTAGCAGCTGTGACCTGTGGTTTAATAAAATCAATAGTAGTATTAACATACAAATTGCAATCAATGTCAATAAACACATTTAATTCATGAATTGAACTACGAAAGTAGAAATAACCAACTCACCTCTCCTTGCATGGTCCATGCTTTTGGCTCCAAGTTTGATTTCTCCATTTGCTCTATCTCAGCCCGAAGTTTCTGTAGTTGTTTTTCATGGGTGGAAAGACCACCCTTTTTCTGTACCCAAAAAAAAAAAAAAAAGATGAAGGAAATATCATTACAGTTTTGCCTTAACATATATATAAGATTATAGTACCATGACATTAATGCTTTCTGTTTAATTTATATAGCTAAATGAATTTAGAACATTACCTCATTCACATCCCCCGCACCTTGTTCTTCATCTGAACTTGTGTCTTCATCATATCCATCATCTATTTTGGATTTTCTTTTTGGAGCTGCTGCCTTTTTACCACCAAAGAAGTCTTCATATCTAAACATCAAAGAGACGGGTAAAGAAGGAATTGGTTAAAGTTGTAAGGGATGGTACTTCTGCAAAAATAAAATAAATAAACTGACAACTGGAGAAGAGCGCAAAGTGTTATTGTGTGTAACACTGAAATCAGAGTTAATATCATAGTTTCAGTTTTGATGGTAGATACAATGGGTTTCAGCGGGTCCTAGTGAAATTGTAACTGTCACACACACACTTGGACCATCACGTTTCATTAAAAGGATAATCACCCATATTAAGAGTTTTGAATGTATATCTTGTTTTCTATTGATTCAATTCAACTTCAAACTTCATTATTGGTCGGGATAATGACTACAGCTTGTTAAGCTGTAATATATGCCAATATTGATAAGTAATCCAGAGTAACAAACCAGACATGAAATCAGTACCTTGCATTTTCTAACTCGTCATCTTCGTCTCCATCATCAAACTGCAAAAATCACAATTTGCTGGCATGAGAAATTTATCCTAGTATAGGTTAATGGCGCTTCTGCACTGTTAGATTTCGGATGGACTCAAAAATCAAAAGGAACCCTTCCCAATTACAAGAACTGGAAAATAACCAAAAATATATATAGTTATGGATGAATCAATCACCTCTTCCTCATCTTCTTCGTCATCCTCTCCTTCTTCTTCTTCATCATCATCATCTTCATCTTCTTCTTCCTCTTCCTCTTCATCTAAATTCTTCTGCTCATCTTTCTTCTTCTTTACATCCAATCCATATTCCCTTGCCTCGTCCTCCTCCAAATACTGTTCCAGTTCCTTTATCTTCAAAAACTTATCTTCTATCCCTTCTCCCCCTTTCTCCTCTCCAATATCCTCATCTTCACTGTCTCCTTCCTCAATTTTCCTTTCTTCACCTTTCTGCTCCTCCTCCTCCGCCTCCTCCTCCTCCTCATCATCATCAAACTCGTCAATATCCATCTCATCCTCATCAAAGACATTACCCTCCTTCTCTTTGGTGGCCTTGCCACCCTCCTTTAGAACCTCATTCTCTATCTTCTCCTTCGGCACCATCTTGAGTTCCTCAAGATGCTTTTCCAGGTGCTTAACTTGGCGACGGAGGTTGGAGAGAAGAGGCTGCGATAAGAGGTCAATTTGCTGCCAAATCTGCTCGGCGTCAAATCCATCAATTAGAAGCTGATCGAACGGCGATTTGGGGACGTAGGGCTTGAGGGAAGAAAAGAGGTGCTGAGACGCCGTGCGCGCAGCCTGAGACAGCGTATCTGATGGTACAAGCCATGACGGAGGATCAGTGGATTTGAGGAGGTGCAGAGCTTCCATGGCGGTTTCACTTGGTTTCGCCATTCCTGAGTGTGATCGACTTATCTGGGTAGTACTCTTATTTGGGGGTTAGGGTTTTAGGCCTTTGCTGAGGTTTTATCATTTGGGGTGTGAATGCAAATACCAACAAATAATTTTGCTCTTATTACTGCCATATGTTTAATTAACTAATATTTGAGGGACTTTTTCTGATTTTTCAGTGAGCATAATGGTAAAATACTGTTTAGTCCTTCCATCCATGGTTTCATGACTCTTATTAATTAACGATAAATGATTCTCGCGTTGCTTCAGATTCTTACTTTATAACAAAATAAATTAAGTTTTAAAATATATATTTTTTGAGTATTTGAAATTTCAAATTTTGAAATATATGGAAAAAAAGTAGAAGCATAAGATACATTCATGATTATATAACACATCCGAAAATATAATTGTTCATTAAGACAAAATGGGTAAATTACATTAAAGGTTGAAACTCTAGTTAATATAATATTTTGGGGTCCAAATTTCAAATATAATAAAAAATAATTTAAACTTTAAAATTATGTAACATTTTTTAGCTCTGTACACATATTATTGACTTGAATTTTAATAGAAAACAGAATTTTGCCGCATCAGAAAACTATATAACAATGTGCGCTGGACAAATTATGAAAAATAATTTTTTTCTGATAATAAACTTAGAAAAAATTGAAATAAATTTTGCAACTGATTCCGTCTTTAATAGAGCTGAGCAAGGACCCAAAAATTTGATTAGAAGAAAATTCCGATGGGACCCGATTTTACTAAATAATTTATTTTCTCAAAATGTCTAGAGAATTAAATGATTTTACAAGAATCAAAACCTAGTTTTCACGTGTTAATTGGTTACTTTGATAAAATATAGTTTTTAATTTTTGTGAAATCTTTTTCTAGACATATTAAAAAAAAATAAAAATTTTAGTAAAATCGGGTGCCGTCTAATTTTTCTTTCAACCAATTTTTTGGATCATTTGCAAACTCTATTAAAGATGGAATCAGGTACAAAGTTCATTTCATAATTTTATGAAGTTTACTATGGTTAAAAATTATTTTTCACAATTTGCCCGATGTGTATTACATAATTTTTTGTCATGCCAACATGTATTTTTTGATGAAACTCAAGTCAATAATCTTCGACAAACCTAGTGGTGGCCACGGTCCCGGCCAGTTTCGGACCGCGGACCAGCGAGCCACGGTTAATGAGGGTAGAGGACCGGGACCGGACCGGTGATCGGCGGTTCGCCGTCGAGTTGGTTAACAGACGGTCCACGATTAACCTCCGTGTAATTTCAGCCGATTAACTGCCGTTTTTTTTTCAAATTTTTTAGGTTGAAAAAAAAAATTAGTAGTGTCTAATTTTTTATAAAGAATTTTATAAAATTTTTTAATTTCACGGGGAAATTAAAGTTTAAAAAAAAAATTGAAACATGAAAAAAAAATAGAAGAACTTGAAAAAAATTTCATATTAAATTGAATAATTAAAGTTAAAATTATTAGAAAAAAAAAATTTAAAAAAAAATAAAACTTGCTAATAAAATTTTTTATTTTTTAAAAAAATTATTTTTCCTACGTATCTTTATTGGGATAAAAAGAATCAAAGCCTACGTAGTTCTCTTACCTTCATTAAAATTTTGGAACCCTAATTTTATTTTTTACCTCAATTTTCGGTGGCGGAGAAGTTCTCGGTAATTTCATAACTCTCATCAGAAGAATAAGTCCAAATATCTTGTTTTCTTGCATCGCCTAAAACTCAATCGTCAATGCAAGTTTGTGCTTTAAGGTTCTCCACTCTTAGTTAAGTTCTTTTTTCTAAAGAGAAGGTCGTCGACACTAAACGTTTGATCCACCACCACTGCTGAGACCGGCATCGCCAAAACTTCTTTTGCAATTTTCGCCATTATTGAGAATGTATCTTCGTGTCAGCTCAACCATTCCAAAATGTCGAAATTGATCGCATTAGTTGACACACCTACAAATTCAAATTCTGTGGACATGTAATAATAAAGTTCTAGATAGAAAATTGCACCGGTTCAGCCTTTTTTGGCATTAGGAATAAATAAGTGCATTTTATTTTGAACCGATATCCCACTCGGTCGGGCGGGAGCAAAACTCCATCCGAGGTCAGTAAATATGGCCAAAATATTATTATTTGAAAATTTAAGAAATAGTTCATTAATTGTTTGTCTAGTTTGATTAAAAAGATTAGAAACATTTACTTGTTCATTTTCAGGTAATTGTAAAGTGTCATAATAAACTTTTAAAATATTTCTAAAACTTATAGTCTACACCTAGGATAAAAAACAACATCAACCAAAAATAAATGTGGGATATTTTTAAAATAATTCAACCTTTTAATTTTCATAACTTGAACACAATCTTTTAAATACATATCATCTTCAAACACATGCAACCTATCAACAATATTTACACTATATTGAAGAAAAATATGCGATGCTGGTTTATAAATAACTAAAAATATTTGTAGCATCATTAAAAAATTGTAATAAATTAATAATTTAGTTACAAATTTCTCAACATTGTAGATAAATTACAATGTCATGATTTTCTTGTGAATTATAAAAAATACAGTATGCATCTATATATTCATATGATAGTGATAATAAACTATACATAGAATTTTGTTGACGCTTAATTTTTGCCCACAAAATAACCAATGATATAAAATGTCTAAGCTCAATATGATCTCCGAAATTTCAAAGCAGCTCAGTTTTTTTCTGTTTCCAAAGTATTTTAATGTTTTCAACCCTAAAAATTTTCCCAAAAATTATCTTTCTTTTAATATAATTGAGTGTTTTATTTTGATTTCAAATTTTTGAGTTCTTAAAAAAGAAAAAGAAAAAGAAAAAATGTAATTTTAATTTTAGTTTAAAATTTTATTAAAAAATAAAATTTTAGTTTAGTTTTAAATATTAATTTAAAATAAAAAATGATTTAACAAAGAAAAGGGAATTAGAGGAAAATGGTGAAATTGAAGAAAATTAAAAAGAAGGAAAGAATTGAAAGAATAAAATGGAAGGAAGGGTGTAGACGGCCCGATTTTCAGAAACCGGTCGGACCGCCGACGGTCGGTTTTCCTTTTTTGATCAAAAGGGTTTTCTGTAAAAGTTCCGATTTCAAAAGTTCGGTTTTTCGTTTTGGAAAACTGGTTAAGGCGATGAAAGCCGTTTTGGTTGATTGCCGAACTAGTCGGTCTTAAAATTTTATTTTTGAGTCGCCACCCATTTCGGGAACCAGTTTTTACAAAACCAAAAATTCGTTTGACTCCGTTTTTTAGATAAGGCAGGTCTTGAACCAAAAGAATTTTGGGTAAGCGG
>CANUEY010188135.1:0-56001 GCA_948099555.1 Croton setiger
CGATCGTGAACGATACTTTTAAGTTATATCACATCTAGATTAATCATCGTTCGAGATTGGTAGGTCTCTTTCGAAAGATAAATCTCTTATTCTAAATTTTAAATTACTACTTAATTGAGAAGGATTTGTGGATATTTTAAATCGCAGCTTGCTCCTCTCATACATTAGCAGTTGGTGTATGTTTAAACACTAATGCTCCCTAATTGGTGAGCTAAACGGGTCAACACAAGAGAATGACCTTGTAACAGGGGACTTAGAGAGAAAGAACTAAATTTAAGAGGACTTCATATTACTTTTTGGTTACAACCTAATAATAGTGAACCTTAAATCTTGAAAACTGAATCTATTCCACTCCAAAAATGCATCCTGTTTTTCATTAAAATTCTTCACAATCTCCTAACAATTTATATGCAAGCTATATGCCTCACCCAAAGTGGAACAATTATGTAAAAATATTTCCTTTTCTTTTTCTTTAGCATCAATATTTTAGATATTTATTAAAATTGAATGTGGATGCTGCCACTTTTAAGGATAATTTTATTGGTTCGGATTTGATTATTTGAAACTCAAATGGAAAATTTGTGAGTGATTTAGAAAGGAAAATTGGAGGTAATTCGTGAGCACGGATTACAGAGATTATGACTATTTGAGAAATTTTGTATTGGATCAAAGGAAATTGGTTGGTCTCGAGTAATTGTAAAGTTAGATGCTCAATTTTGCGTTCAAACTATTACTGATGCCAATTATGAGGACTTGTCAACATTTTGTTCAATTGTTGATAATTGTTTGTTTTTATTACAGGAGGTTACATATGTTTCTGTCTCTTTTATCCGTCGATCTGCTAATAAAATTGCTCATAAGTTAGCACGAGCATTCTGTTCTATAATAGATGAGGTGGAACTTATATTCTTGATGTATTAAGTTCGGATGATGAATAATGTTTTAAGATTTTACCTTTAAAAAAAAAAATATATTAAAGGGTAGACAAATAGAGCATAATTATGTGATACACCTAATATAGTTTTATAATTAAGAATGAGGGAAGAGAGGAGACAAGAATCTTGACCTTGATCTCATTGCTGGATCTGTTTGTTACTGCACATGCTAATATTTCCTTACTATCTGCCATCCCAACACCTACTTTAATTTGGATTGCTCTAATTAAATTAAATATACCATTTCAAATGCTTTGGTGTCTTACATACATTATCTAAATCGGCTTTGTCAATAATCATTGACTAACAGATGGGTATTAACATTATAATTTTTTTATTTTTGGTATTTATTTTATGTTTTTTAGTGATAAACTTAAAATGGAGTAAATTTTATCTATTTTATTATTATTATTATTATGGTTAATTCCGAATTCAAATTATATTCTATAAGTGAGATAATAAATGTACTTGCCATTAAACTTTATTTTCGCATTCTTTCTATGTGATTCTAACAAAATCCGCTACTATCTTATACTTTAACTAGCTTTTTTCAACTCATTTGGAAACTGAATGTAATATTCATCTGCTTAAATCTCTATCCGCAAAAATTTATCGGCTTGATCCATATGTTCGACTATTTTTTGTATAACTGTTGAATTTATTTTTTTTAAGAATTTTTTTCTTTAATATTGATTATTTTTTAGTTATTTTTTATTTTTTCAGATTCTAATTGGCTTTTTTTGTTTCGTTTATATTGATTGATTTTTCTTATTAAGTTCTATGGATATGGCTCTAACATTGAGATGAAACTTTGATGATCAAAGTTAGTGACCAGTGTTTATTGGAGCTTGGTTAAAGCAGACAGAGGTTGAAGTTAGAGGAGGTCGGGACTCGGGAGTTGAAAGGCCATAAGGTAAATGGGGAGGTTTTATTGTAGTTGTGTGAACTTTTTGTAAACTGATAGAAAACTATATATATAAAATGGTAAGAAATTCGTTGTAAACATTTTGTAAACTAATTATATATACGCTTTTGATAAACTTTTGTAAGCTTAATGGAAAACTATTGCAAACCAATGTGTGTGATCCATGCCTTGATGCTTATTGAATTGTGAGCGTGATCACTGATCATATTTATCCCACAGAATGGCCCTTTCTGCAATTTTTTTAATAGTTAGCCCTTTCTTTATTATTGGTATGAATTACAGTTTTTATTAAAATTATAATTGAGATTAAGATTAAAATTACTAAAAAATTGAGACAAAAAAAAAGTAAACTGAGATCTTGTATATTCTTGACACAGGAAAAAGCAATGAATTAGGCTATTATTCTATTATATGTACACATTTATATTTATATTTTGAAATAATCAATCTCAATTAGTTTAATTGTCACAGTTTTTTAGAGATAGAGTTCAGAAATTGAGATCAACCACCTGAATCAGTGTGGATGTTCTAATTACAATTTTATCCAAAACATTATTTGATGAAAATGTCCAAAAGAAACAAAACTCAGGAACAAGACAAAAATATAAATTAGGTGAAAAGAGACAAAGTGCACATCTTCCCTTTCATTTCCTCACCATTCGTCATTTTATTTTACCGGATTCGCTTCCTTTAGAATGTACACCTCAATATTCTCTCAAAAGCCAATGCAAAATTCTCAAAAATTAAATCCTCCGACTTCACCATACACAACCAAAACCAAATAAGAAATTCTCTTCTTTTCCTCTTTTTTTTTTCTTCTTTTTACCTTCTTCAATAAAGTCAAAGAAAGAAGATAAAATAAAATAAAAAGTGCGTACAAATCAAAACTTTAAAAAAATCGGAGATAATGAGAATAATCAACCGTGGACAAGAAAGAAAACATTAACTAATACCTGAGCTAAAAGGAAATGTTATACTAGCTCCACCATCTTTCAAATTTTTTTAATTGGACATGAAAATTAAAACCTAGTGTGAAATTGATAAGTTTAGATTAAATTAAGGGTCAAATCGTAATAAAATCAAATTTGACGTGAAAGTGGAGAAACGCCAAAAGTTGGGGGTGAAAATTATAGAGGTTCTTAGAGATTAATCACATTAATTAAAATCATTAAAAAGAAAGCAATTTTGAGCAAAATAATAGAAAATGGTACAAGTAGAGCTACAAACGAGCCGAGCCATTCGTGAGCGGCTCAATGTTCGCTCGATAAAAATTTGACTCGAGCTCGGAGAAATAATAAATAAGTCAAGCTTGAGTCGAATATTTGGGCCTGTTTAATAAACGAGACGAGTAGTTAGACTCGCAAACAACTTGTTTAAAAAAGGCTTGCGAGGAGCTCGTTTGATAGGCTCGCGAGCTGCTCGTTAAATAAGCTTGCGAGCTTATCAAAACGACGTCATTTTAATACTAAACTAAAAAATATGATTCAGTCAAGTCATCCGTCTCCTCACTTCATTTTTTACTATTTCATTTCTCTCACTGAAAGAGTTATTTTCATTTTCTCCCTGAAACGATATTAAAAATGAATTTTCTTCATTTTTAACTAATTCTTAACGAGTTTGAATAGCAAGAAACGAGCTCGAACTTATTTGTTAGTTAAAGTTCGAGCTCGAGACGAGCTCGAATTCAAACTTATTTGCGAGCTCAAACTCGAGTTCCAATAACATCATAAAACCGCCAAGCTCACGAATCTAAAACGAACCAAGTTCGCGAGTCTTAAAACGAGTCAAGCTCGTGAGCCGAGTTTGAGCTCGTAAAATTTAATACGAACCGAGTTCAAGCAGCACAATACTCGGCTCGACTCAGTTTGCATAAAATTATATTTAGGTATATGATGGTATACGTTTATTTTTCCGCGACCTATGTTTTGTCCAGTGACAACCAATGGCAAAATCCGGCGACCTGATTTACCAGAGAGGTTTTTGGCAAGACGGAAAATTAGTTTTTCGGTGCTTTAAACAAAAACTGGCCGAGGACATATAGTAATCAGAATCACATCAGAAATCTATTGGAGGCTTTAAACGCAACAAAAACTCAACGGATTCACCGGAAAATCGTTGTTCTTGAACCTGTAACAACCTGCTCATCTTCTCTGGCGAACTAGTGATGAAACTCGACAGAATCTTCATCGATTCACATAACAGTTACGCTCGCAGTCAATACATCACCTGTTTGTCAAGATGTCTGAAATCATCAGCATCAAGTTCACGAAACACAATTGAAGCTACTCTACAAATAGAAATCTTAACTCTACAGAGCTGAATCCAACTGAGAACAAACCAAATTGAAACCGAGAGAAGAAATATTTGTGAGATTGAATCCTGAAGAAGAGAACAGAGGCACATATCGCCGTCAATTTACAGAAATCATGACGAAAAACATGGCAAAACTCCATTTTTTCCGGTGGTTTTCCAATTGGTTTCTCGTCATATTCAACTCCATTTAGCAACAGATCGCCACATAAAGGGTGCCGGAAGACTTGTCGGAACTTGGGCTGTCGACCGGTACTCTCATCTCACCGGTCTTATGCAAGATTGACAGTGCGCGGTGAAGTACAAGGAGCTGCGGTGAAAGTTTAAACAGAGGCGGCTGTTTCATAACTTTGGGTTTCGTTCTAATGTTAGTGGCTTATTTTTTTATTTATTTTATATGAATGGACAAAAACGATTTCAAAAATAAAGGTAGCAATTTTTTCTTATCATTTTTTGCCGATTATCTGTTTTCCCAAACTAAGAAAAGTTAGCTCTTTTCATAAATATCCCAAAACTATAGTTAGGCCCATAAACTAACCAACGTGGCTTCAGTCTAGTTACGAGGGATGGATGCTATCCATTCCACTCCACTCAACACAAACACAATCTCTTCTCTTGGAGTTTAGTCGTCTTCTATCCGTTGCCATTCCCTTCCATCTCCCCTGCTGCTGAACCAATTCGATCGACCAAACAAGAACTGGGCTTTAATCAAATACTGAAACGAACTAACAACTCTATTTCAATTTGGCATCATTCACAGAAAATCGGAATGGGACGAGCTCATTCCCATCAATACTAATTGAAAAAGGGGAAAAAGGAAGAAGAAGAAATCATCTCTGTTTTTCAGTCCACTGTAAATGTTGAATCCTTCGATTTCTTTGTCGAAGAGAACCCAATACTTACCACCCTTCAAGGTAAACCTTTTCTTTTTTCCGAATTGGCTTTCCGTTTAAAAAATGTTAGAATTTTGTTTAACATTCTCATGTGGGTGTTTTTGTTTTCTTCAAGGCAGAGTGCTTTTCTTGGAGGACAATTTCACAGCAGACATTTTCTATCCTTCAAGCTTAACTCTAACAGAAGGAAACATCAAGGTATTTGCAATATGATTGCTTTTCTTGGTCAATGTTAACAATCTCATATCATTTAATTTCTGTTTTCATGTTGTACATAAGCTGTTGTTTATTCCTTAATGTGTATATGTAGAACATGAAAACTTTGATTGATATTGCAATTGTTGTTTCTTCAGGACTTGTGGTTTCACCAAATTGTGTCCTTCCATTAACTGAAGAGAATGTGGAGAAGGTTTTAGAAGAGGTGAGGCCAGGTTTGATGGCTGATGGTGGGAATGTTGTTTTACATGAGTTGGATGGTCCTGTTGTAGTATTAAAGCTGCAAGGAGCTTGTGGTTCATGTCCAAGCTCTACAATGACACTCAAGATGGGAATCGAAACTCGTCTCCGAGATAAAATCCCTGAAATCTTAGCAGTAGAGCAAATAATGGACACTGAAACAGGCCTTGAACTAAATGAGGAAAATGTCGAAAAGGTTAGTTAAACTTGATTTTTTTGCTCATCTTAGTGTTATTTGGCAATGCATATGTTCCTAATGCATCTTGTTTGAAACTGCGGAGAGCGGACCACTAAATTTTATCTACAGACTCAGTACAGACGATGAAACCTATGAAAGTTTGAGATTTACTAGTCTTTGAACAAAGTAACATTATTGATGTTGAAAATGGCCCATAAACTTGTACTTACAAAGCTTTTTAAGATATATATGGTGGAAGTTAAATTGAAATTGTTGGTTTCAGGTTCTTGCTGAGATTAGACCATATCTATCAGGAACAGGAGGTGGAGTTCTTCAACTTCTTAAAATTGAAGATTACGCAGTGAAAGTTCAGCTTAGTGGGCCAGCAGCCGGAGTTATGACTGTCCGAGTTGCCCTCACACAAAAGTTGAGAGATAAGATACCTGCCATTGCAGCCGTGCAGCTTGTTGAATGATCTAGAGGGATATATCTATGATGTTATTCTTAGCTTCTTATATGGTTTTTTTTTTTTCTTTTTTCAATTGTTTATTCTGTAATCATTAATTTCAAAAATGTAATTAACCTGAGTTAATAGAAAATACAAGGTTTAATAAATATCGTACCAGAGGTGCAATGTCCAGTTTCATAGGGAACGATTTCTCTCCTCCATTTCACACATATTCAGCAAATGTAGCTTCTGAAATTTCATTTGGGAGCGAATATAGCTTCGAAATATCTGAATTCCATGAAACTATTACCATCTTCAGAAGTATCATCATAAATTTCCTTGTTCATACGTAAAACTGGACAATTATAACGTTATGATCCTTGTATAATTTGATTGAACAAAGTTTTGGGGGTTCCACATATATGTAAAATCAGCAGTATTACAAATTTACAGGGATTAGAGAACGCCTGGAACGTTTTAGAGAGGCTTTCCTTGTTTATATTGATATGTTGTGGCATAATGTATACAACCGGGTAAGTTTTCGTTTTCCGTAACATTGAAAGCTTGTATAAATTTGAATGATTTAAGAGTGTTAGGTGATAAAATGCAGTGAAGGCTCTGATTTGGCGGTTGAATGATGCTGCTTCAATTTCGTATGGCAAATTTGTGTTTTTAGATGGTGCTCTTAAGTTGTTTGAGGAAATGCCTCATAGAATGTTGTTTCTGAAACGATTTGATTATAGGTTTTTCTAAGCAGAACACTCTTAATTTTGATATCAACTAATCATATTTTACACTATGCCAGAAAATGAGGGCTTTCTCCTTTGAAAAGAGAAAAAGAAGAAAAGAGGTAGGATTGAAAACTCCAACTGTGATAAAGTTACATTACAGAGCAAGAAGTTTGTGAACACATAACTTTTCTTCCCGCAGTTGAAAATACAAAATAAAGGTAAAAGAGAAAATAAATTAGAACTACAGCATAAACATTATAACCCCTATCTAAGAAAAGCTTTCAACTATATTTAGGCCTTGTTTGCTTTCTTGATTTTCGGTTCATCGTCAAACATTCTCCATTCCTCGAGCAATGTTATTGCTGGTTTAAGCCTTTTTTTCACACTGTATAATGTTGCTGAATTGTATCAATGTCCAAACCCTTCAGTTTCACCACTGACTCGACGTGCCCCTTGAGCGTGTGTAGCTCCCGAAGCCTATTTACCAGTAAATTATCAAGCTTCACTTAGTATACAATCATTGGGTTTCTGAGTTTATGAACCAAATAATTAGAATCAATGGCAGAATGCATACCTTGCAACTTCAGCTCGTCTCTTGGCCTGCTCTGCAATTTCAGACAACTCTCTATAGCTGTTCTTATCATTAAAGATGCTAGCAGTTTCAGGTGGTTGAAGACCATGTAAGGTTCTTTGAGCAAGTGCCCATTGAGCTTCTCTCTCCTCTTTACCATAATCTTTCTTGGTGGTGAATGCAGTCTGTCAAAATAAAAGTAAAGCAAATTACAAATATGGTATCCGAAATCCACAATGCAATAAGTTCAACAACAGGAAAATGTTTGAGAGTAGTTACTTTGTTTTCAATCATATTAACCCAAGCCTGTCCACTTAAGATGTAACGAATAGCGAACTTCAACAAATCAAGCGGGATATAGAACACAATACTGTAAATCCAGATAACACCAGCCCATCCCCACCCAATTCCCTTAATCCTTGCGAAACCCCAGTTAGCATATACTGCGATCAAAGTTGCAACCTGAAAAGCAGCTTTTATCAATAAGGTGACTGACTAAAAAATCAGTTTCTTTCGGATTTTAAAAAGAGGTACTGGAACACATACCAGTTGTGCAATTAAGAAAGCAGACATTAGTAGAAGACCGGGACGTTCTACATAGGACCAGCTACGAGATCTAGTCACGAAAATGAGTGCCTGGCTTACAATACTAACTTGGAGGTACAAGGCACCCATCATTTCATCATTATTGTGGCGTATAGATCTAACACCAAATTTGTCCTGCATTGCATAAAATACAAAATCACAAATTTGATATTAGCCATACTTAACTTCAACATTAACTGCTTGAGTTATGATTTGGATAAGAAAAAAGTTTTAGCTCTTACAGGAAAGAAGTCGGTGTCATGCATGGCCCAGAAGAAAACGACCGTCATCAGAGCCAAATAACCTCCAAGCACAATTCCAGTGGCAAATATCTCTTTTAATTTCCAGCTATCTGGCAAAGGTGATGGCTTCACTCTATCCTTTGAGATCGTCATAATTGTTCCTGTAAGATTTTGCATTAGATTAAAAAGTTTAATTATAGGCAATGTTCTGCAAAGTTAGGAAAGGCACCATTAAACTTCAAACATAAATTACTTCCACTCACCATCATTTAATATAGCAATGATCAAAACCATGAATGGAGAGAAATCGTACTTCCATATCAGAGCAATAAGCATAAAACCAAACTGCAAAATTCAAATTATGACCAAATCATATTCAAGTATTTAGTGAAATAGCAAACATGCATTAACTTGTACAAAGTCACCAGTTACTTACAACTATACGGATGGTAATGGAAACCGCATAGATCTGCAAAATGCAAAGTACATTAGGTTACTGATTGCCACTAGTTGAAAGAAAGAAAGAAAATTGTGTTTAGCAAAGAAGAAAAAAGAGATTGTAACCAACAGTGTAGTTCTTCATTCTTTGGAAAATAGCTCTGCTTGTAAGAACAGCACTGATAATGACACTCAGCCCAGGTTCTGTCAGAACGATATCAGATGCACCTCGTGCAGCATCCGTGGCATCAGCAACAGCAATACCTATATCTGCCTTCTTCAAAGCAGGTGCATCATTAACACCATCACCAGTCATTCCAACAATGTGTTTTCTTTCTTGCAGCTTTTTCACAATTTCATATTTGTGTTCTGGAGATACAAAATAAATGAGTAGATATTAGAAGGAACAGATCATCCAAGTGAATCAAGTCCTAAAACCACAAGGCTGTTCTGCTATATACAAGTTTCCCCACCTGGAAACACTCCGGCAAATCCATCTGCCTTCTCAATTAACTCTTCTACTGGAAGAGCAGCAATGCTTGCATCCTTGTCCTGACCAAGTAAAGTAGCAGACGGGTACATGTTTGTTCCCATTCCAAGTCTTCGTCCAGTTTCCTTTGCGATGGCCAGCTGATCACCTAGGTATCAGGTAACATAAAGTAAGCAGTGAAGTTGAGAGATATAGAGACTAACGGTGAAATAATTTATTCCTAACTTACCAGTAATCATCTTAACATTGACACCAAGGTTGAGAGCCCTGCGGATGGTTTCCGCACTATCATGCCTAGGAGGATCAAAAAGGTTTAACAGACCAACAAACTCCCATGGACCACCTGGGCTTTCCTTGGTTTTTTCAGGTACTTGCTGCAAACACGGTAAGTAAATAGTTAGGAGCTCTACTCCATATATATTGAGAAATCATTATAACACAATTTGTAATTTCATGCTGAGGAATTAAACCTGTCTAGCAACAGCCAATGATCGAAGCCCGCGTTCAGCAAATTTATCAATAACAGCATGTACTTTCTTCCTTAGATCCTCCCGACAATTGCACAAAGCCAAGATCTACATAGAAATGCATGTAAATCAGGACAAGCTAATCAAATAATATTTATCAAGTAAAGTTAAACCAAGATGTATGATCTCTTGAGTGTAGAAAGCTACCTGCTCAGGGGCACCTTTACTTGCACGGTGCCAGTTGCCATTGTTGTCTATGTAAGTCAAAGCAGTCCTCTTGTCCACCGGATTGAATGGCAAGAAGTGAACTTCTCTTATACCAGCTCTTGCCTGCAAGGGTGGGCGTAAAATTTAAGCAAAGCACACATTTACTATTTTCCACATCAGAATACTCAAAGCATCTGTTTTTACCTCTTTCGGGTCAGCAAGCATTCCAACCATGGCAGCATCAATAGCATCCTGATTCTCTACTCTAGAAGCCATTGCAGCGAGCAAGACCACATGATCTTTTTCAACACCCTTTGCAAAAACCTCAATCAAGGCTTTGTCTATACTCAGCTTGTTGAGTGTCAATGTCCCAGTTTTGTCACTGCAAAGAACATCCATACCAGCCATTTCTTCAATGGCAGTCATACGCTTAGTAATGGCACCTTGTTGAGACAACTTGTGGGACCCAATAGCCATTGTCACGGACAGCACTGTCGGCATGGCAATTGGAATGCCTCCAATCAAAAGCACCAAAAGATTGTCAATTCCATCTCTATATTTCCGGTGCTGAATTGGATACATGACTATGATCTCAACTAACATTCCAACTGCTATGGAACAAATACAGAAGTTTCCAATAGCAGTAAGCACCTTCTGGAAATGACCAACTTGGTTGGTGCTGTCAACAAGATGTGCTGCCTTGCCAAAGAAAGTGTGGACACCAGTGGCTATAACAACTGCTTCAATTTCTCCTTGTTTGCAAGTGGAACCAGAGAAAACTTCATCACCTGGATGCTTTGTCACAGGGAGTGATTCTCCTGTAAGGGCAGATTGATCAACCTTCAACGGATCACCCTCAAGAAGACGAGCATCAGCAGGGATGATATCTCCCAGTTTGACACTGATGATATCTCCTGGAACAAGAATTGCAGCTTCTTCCTCGGTCCATTTTCCATCCCTAAGCACCTATACATACCCCCACGAATTATAGAGAACTGATTACTGTATTCCGACAAAAAATAAATCACGCAGGTAAATAATAAATTAATCATATACCAATTAGATAACTAATGAAAACTAGATTTTATAAGAAATGTATTATTTGCCCATTTGAGATAAATTAATGCTGCATTAGATCAAGTAATCAGACAATAAAAGACGTAAGGTTACAAAATGAAAACAAATAAATACATAAGCTGAGTTAATTTCCTGAGCTGGTGAATCCTTAATAATTTACCTTAGTTTTAGGAGCAAGACCAGCCATAAGAGCGGCAGCAGCATTTCCAGCATTGTTTTCTTCAATGAAACTGATAGTGGAGTTGATGACCAGCAAACAAACAATACCAACAAAGTCTTGCCAATCTGGAGGCTTTCCATCACCATTTGCCAATGCAATAGCCATAATAGCTGCAGCTTCCATGACCCATGACAATGGATTCCACATAAATCCCAGAAACTTGAGAAGTTTGCTTTCCTATATATTACAAGCATATATACAGCGTCAGTCAGTGTGCAAAGAAATGATGATAACAAGTGCAAAATAAGTTGAGAATAATGAATAACAACCTTTTTCTCTTCTAGTTTGTTGGGGCCAAATATCTGAAGCCTGTTGGCTCCTTCTTCTGAACTTAAACCTTCTCTGGTACATTTCAGTTGCTCAAACACTTCGTCTATGGGAATTCGTTCCTACACACAAATATATGATTTCTTTCAATATTCATACGATCAAATTCCTATGATTATGGTATTCATATAAATTCATTGCCTTTTCTACATTTTCCCTAATTTAAATAGTGAATTTTTCATATTTGATCTTATTAATTTTGGAAAAAAAAAATCACACTGCAGCAAAGACAGACCACCAACTCTGTTTGGGAGGGGATATAAGCTTTGGTTTTTTTTGGTACAAAATGTAACTAGCTTTACTTTTTCTTTTTCAAAATCTAAATACAACTTGCAAAAAAAAGGCTAAACTGTCAACCCTTTTTTCGAAGGAAATACTGTCACCTGTTTAAAGTAACAGTGTTGAATTGGGATTATAATTTTTTAAATTTTCGAATATTTTTATTTGAAGTAGTAGTTAGTATTTATTATTTTTAAATCCAGAGATTTATAACAAACCGGTTTTAATGGAATTTATTTATTTAAATATATGCGCTGCAGTTAGCGCGGATGAGTTCGACTAGTCCGGATTCAACAATTCTCTTTTTCTAGAACCCGGACCAGTGGTCCCAAAATTAGCAACATGAAACCGTCCAGTCTGACGAACATAGAAGGGATACAAAATACTAGTAGTATATAAAAAACAATCCCGAGTGAGTCAACACCGACTCGGATACAACTCGGACTGACCATTTGTCATAATAGAGCCAATCATAGAAAGCGTTGACTCATGCCTAAACAAGGAAAAACCGTAAAGGTGGTGTGTCACATGGGACAGCGCAAGCACCAACACCCCATGTGATTGGTGCGTTTACCCCACGCGCAACAACTTGCTACAACTTTTGGTATGTGATGCAATTTCCAAGAGAATCAAAGGATAAAGATGTCATATCACCATTTTATTTTTATTTTTGCTGAATCTTAGAAAATTTTAAGAAAAAGGAAAAAAAATAAAGGAAAAATGCCAAAAGAGCAGTAGTGTCAGTACCGTTGAACGTGAGAGTTACGTATATTTAAAAAGAAAAAAACGGTTCAAAACAAAAAGCTCTCTTCTTTATGCAGAGAAAAGGCTAAAGTACCACGGACTGGTACCAAAAATTCTCAAATCATCAACAAAAAAACCAGATTTAACTCTTTTTTATTAGTAAAAAAAAATACTGTCTTAACTTCTTGGTTCTAAAAACAAATCATAATCTCATATAAATTTGGCAATTAATAATAATTAAGCAGTATTATTATAGAAAAAAAATGTAATCTCATAGTATAAAGTTATTTTGTATATTAAGAATTAAGAATAAAAGTAGTAATCTTTTCAGCCTTTTAAAGTAATGTTTTGGATACTTAGTTATTTAAAGAAAAATGACTGCATTAAATATTTTGTGGTGGGAAGATTTACAAATATTACCATAAAATTAAAAATCTAACACATATGGCAGTCTATTAATTAAAAAGAAAATGGAAAATCTACTATTTATGCTGATTTACCAAATATCAACATGATTCCTATTATTAGGAAATATGACTCTTTTTCTTATACTATTCATCCTAAAAATTAGAAGATTATTAACAAAACTTAAATAAATAAATAATTAGCCAAAAGTTTGAAGCTAAAGTCATGGACGTTAATTATGATTGAATATTATATAAATATGAATATGAAACTGCCTGTAGACTATAAAAAATAATATATATATATATATATATATATATATATATATAACGCAGAGCCAACTGTTTTTATCTGTGAATCCCTAATTTCTCTCACTTACTTTTCTTATTTCACATGAGAAGAAAGAATTTGAGAATATTTTCTTTGAAAACAATGTTGTTTGTCTGTTTGGATAGGGAGGAAAAATACAGATGAATGGAAAATAGAATTTATTAAAGCTAATTATGGTTCAACAAATAAAGCATCATCAGAGAATCTGCTTTCAATGTAAGAGAGATTTCAATTATTAAAGAAAAAAAAAAGGTATTGATAAGGACCAGAAAAGCTCATAGTAAATAAATATGCAGGGAGAATTAATTTATCAGATCACACAATTCCGAGAAATAATCTTCCACTTTCAGTTGATCTGAACCCAAACTTTAATCCAGAAACAATAAAAATAAAAATAAATAATCAGCTCAAGCAACTAAAACAGACATATTAGAGATCTCATTGTAAAAGCTGATAAGCATAAACAAAATTAAAAAAAGCAAATAAAGCTTAAAAAATCAAAGAAAAGTAAGAAAAAATATACCAGATCAACAGTTTCGTTCTTGATCTCTTCGAGAGTGATAGACTTAGCCATCTCTCTCAACTTCAAAACCTGGAATAATAAGAAAAATCTAGCAGAGGAGTTGATAGAAGAGGAATGGGAGAGAAGAAAATAAGAAAAAGGCTAAAATTCCATTCAATGAGATTTTGCAAATCCCAAGGAATGGCGATAGAGATATGATGAGGATGAAGAAGAAGAAGAGATTGCGAGGGTTTCGCAGAGGCTGAATGACTCTGCGTTTATATAACAAAAGAGTATGAGAGAGAGTAGAAGAAGATGACTCTAATGTGCCCGCCGTTTAAACGTCTCTGCTTAAGTGGGGCCTAATAATTCTTTTTTTATTTATTTTAATTTATTTTTGCGGCATTATTATTGATTTTTTTTCTCTCTCTTTTTACTTATGATGATGATGCAGATGTTCCTAGGGAGTATCAAATTTAAAGTACAGCCCTTGTTTATTAGGGATATATATCCTAACTTTAATTACCTTCCCTAATATGTCATGTTTTGACCGTCAATTTAATTCATTTTGTACCGTTCGAATGAACCTTACCATACCTCTCCTCTTCTCAATATGTATTGAAATATGTAACATCTTTATTTCCAAAACAACAAAATTTCTGACCACACTAAAATAAAAAATTAATTCTTCTTCCTACAATCCACAATGCAGAAGTAGAAAGTTATGATTTTTGAGTTTGATTACGGGTATTATTATGTAAATAAACTTTAATAAAAAATTTAACTTATTTAGAGTCATGAAGAGGCGATTTTAAAATATCACTTTCACTCTATATTTTTTTAAATTACATTTTCCTCTCTATATTTTTTTAAATTACATTTTCCTATACCTGTCAATTCGGGTTCATGGGTCGGATTTGTGTCAGATTGACATTTTTAATGATACGATTAACTTTAATTGAATACGATGTGATTCATGATTGGGTCAATATATCAAATATGAACATGACTCGTTTTATTAAACGGATTATCCAACACGACATGATAAGGCATAATTATTATTTGGGTCATTAGACATGATTAGATATGACACGATCTATTGACACAAATTAACCCAAATTTGACACGAGTTAACCGAACACAATCCGTTTATTGATCTTATTGACATAACATAAACATAAATTCATAAATCAAAGATAAACATAAATCCAAACAACGCAACATCATATTTTCTACATTTTTCTCAAACATAAAATTTGAAATTAAACTAATATAAACATAATTAAAATTTTAATTCAAGCAAAAGTAAAATTTAAACATCATTTTTCAGATTTGAGTTTACCTTAAATGGGTTTGGGTCATAAACAAGTTGACCCATTTACAACCGTGTAATTAGGTGTAATTAGGTGAGTTCGAATCATAAATGGGTATGGGTTAACTTGTTTATAATCCAACAACCTCTCTCTATATATATAATAACATCGTATGAAATTATTGTATCGTGTTTTAATTTCTCTCTCCAACCAAACATTTCAACTTTTGTAGAAGTTAGTTATTTTCATGTAAGTGAAACTTACTCTACAACTTATCTACAGCCAGACAATTCATTCTTCTCTATTGTTGGTAATTAATTTTGCATAATTTTTTTTACTCCTTAAAAGTTGGGATACATGATAAAGGAATAGTCTTTTCTTCTAAATAATTTATACAAAATTAATTTAAATATATGTGAAATAGAAGAATCAACAACTTTTCAGAAAGTAAAATATTCTAAAAAGTTTAATTATTTTATTGAAAGTGAGGAGAAATTTTCGAGTTGAACCAAATCAAATTGATCCAATTCAGAGTAGGTTTGAAAATCAAATTTAGATTTAGTTCTTTATTTCTTCTTCTTATTCACATTTGCCACCATCACACCGCCTCGTTGTTTCCTTTCAGACTAAGGAACAACCCTTTTTTCTCCTTCATCTTCGTTTCTTATATCTTCAAATCAATTAATCAACATTAAGCTGAAGAGTGATTTCAAACTATTCCATATACTTTATTAGAACATAAAGAATCCACCCAAAATATTTTCTAGTAATGCTAATTTATGTTGACTGCCTATTTAATTATATAATTATATATTTGTTTGTAATCATAACTTTCTACTTTTTCGTTATTGAAGTATTTTTATATACATATAATTTTATGAATGAATGAGTTCCATTGAATCATAGATGTAATCAATTTAATGAAAATATATGTTAGATGTTGTGATAGAAACTAAGACTTAAAAAATATTCTAAGTCAGGTTATGGGTCTAATCCAACATTAAATCGACCCAATCCGTGTTGAACTCGATCCAACGCATCTAATACTTCAATCTAGTTTTATCTTTGTTTTGTAAGATTTTTGGGTTCTTTGGTTCAATCGTCAAATAGACCATTCTTCACCTCGACTTCCTTAATTGATGTTTGGTTTTACAAGAATGCCTTTGGTTTACTCAGTTTTTTTAATCGAGCATTGTTTCAGTCTTTTTCAACCTATTGACTCAATTTTTTCAATCGAACATCATTTTCACCTCAAATGTACTATGCGGTAGTTTACGACACTTTTTCAGACTTTGGAACTAAAAATAGAGCAAATCAACGAAAATGACACGAAACACGATGAATGAGCTGAACCGTTGCTAACCAACTAACAGCTTGGCCATGCCAGCTAAACACTTTGGCCAGGCCGACCAGCTGCTCTAGTTTCCAATTCTACCCTTGACTTGCTACCTATTCCATAAATATTAATTGCCCTAGCTTGTTGGCCACTCTGAAATATATTTCTCCATTTGCCCTAACTTGTTGGATTTTCTAAGAATAATTGTAAATTTACCCTAGATCTTTATTGCTTATTGCAAATTCACCGTCGAAAAAATGTTAGTGTTTGAGCCTTATGACATTTAGTTGGATCTTTGTATTATTCATTTTATTAATAATAAAGAGGTTTTTATTATTATTACTGTTTGTTTGCATGTTACACATTAATGATATATATCCCTAGTTTATTATTGTTATAGAGATGATAATAATTTATAATTAGCATGAGTGTTTGACTCAATAATCATAAGATGATTTTATGTATGGTAATACAAATCATGATCACTATATGATTTAGTGTCATAAGTCATCTCATGATGTTATGAATTAATCCTTTGACTTGAGACTGTCATAGTTTCCAATATGATGACTATTATGTTTTGACATAATCAAACATTATCCGTAACTGGATAATCATAAAAGTTATGATTGAACATGATAGAAATCATGTAGAGGATATTGAACAATCAAGATAAAATTTGTAATTCTCTTTGAGAGAGATATTTTCTGGACCCCTCGATGAGTGAGACTGTAAAATGATTGGCCGTGCTCAAATGAATTAATAGTGTGATCAATGTTATTTGTTTTATCAGTCTACTTAGATAATCGAGTAATCATAAGTTTGGACAATATAAGTATGACATTGACCATGACTTATGTTCAAACAAAATATCATTTGACAAAAGGATTAATGCATATACTATTATTAGGCTTAATTGACAAACTCACATTATATCAATTATATTATTTTATCAATACAATTCAAAATGTCTTAAATTCAATTAATTCCTTTCTCTAATTTAATTAAGTCATTTTAATCAATAACATAAGATTGATTTACAATTCAATTTAAGCATTCAATTATATATTACTATAGGCATTCCAACAATCATAACAATTATCGGTTTTGATTTCGAATTCAAATAGAATATGTAGGAAATTTTGAATTTTTATCTCAAAGCACATGCCTAATAATCTAACCAACTTCATTTTTCATTTTTTGTGTTTTTGGTAATTTTCTTTCTTTGATCCTATTTTGCATTGTATTTGAGTTTTTAATTCGGAAGCCAATATGCACTAATCCTTTTCTCTTATTTTGTTCATTGCATTGCATTTGTTAATTAATGCAATTATGGCTGCTGTCATATTTAGACTTAGGTTAAAATGGTAATAAAATTAAGCAGAATTAGATTAGTATCTTTTTCTAAAAATGAAAATTAAATCAATTTAGGTAAGTTTAAATCATGGAATTTCATATTTAGTTCCTTAAAAACCGAAAACCTCTTCAGTTCGAGATTAGTGTATTTGTAAAATTAGTTTTTTATTTTTGGGCTAAATGAAGTTATTTTTAGGTTTTTCTCCCCTTAATTTTGAGTTAGAATGGGTTGTCTAGATTTCGAACCTGGAACTAATCGAATAGAGTAGAAATTTTTCTTGTACAAAAAATTAAATAAAAATTATGACGGCAACTCTTCTAAAATATTATGTGCTATGGGAGGCTCTTAAAATTGGTTAATTACAATTTAATCCATTTTTCTTAAAATGCAATTTTACACCGATATTCACATTGATTTTAGAATCTTAGAAGAAATAGAGAAGTCTAACACATTGATTTTAGAATCTTAGAAGAAACAGGAGAAGTCTAAAAGGAAGTAGAAGTCTTGAGAGATTATATGTGGTAGTAGTATTATGAGTGAGCAAACTTCGATTTGATAAACCGACCACATAGAATCCCACCAAATCACAATTTAAATCGGTTGTAGGCAGTTTACGATCTAAACCACAAGATTAAATAAAAAAAATTGTTAAATAATTCAAAATAGTACCATTTCATGCAAGGTGATGATTCTACATGGTTTCATGCAAAGAAAAATAAAAAAAAAAAGGTTATATATTAACATGTTTCCTATTCACAGTTTGATTGGTTATTTTAAGCGTAAAATCACAAATCAAACCACAAACTACATTTTACATATATCATAAATTGTGGAGTGAACCACGAATGGGGCCAATCGCCCTAATCATGTGGTTGGCTTTGATTCGGTGCAATTATATAGTTTCGATAAAATTATACTCACTCGTAATTTAAGAATGCATAGTTTAAATTTTAAAACTCGATCAAACAAATCTTCCAATCAAAATTTTGAAAATAAAGTGAAAAGACTCATAAATTGTTATAAATTAAAACATTTGTTAAAATAGACAATTGAAATACTAAATGATTGAAATGTGGATGTATTAATTTAAGGATAAACACAAAATTTGCTTCCTGATTTTTGGTCGGAAAATTTTGTTAAGGACATTTTGGCTCCTTGAACTTTAAGTAATTAGTACAATTTGATCCTTATGAGTTCACGTGTAATAGATATATGATGTTCCAATGATTAATTGAAAATTTTCATCTTTCTCTCTCGTCATGTACCAAAATGTAAATTTTCACCATTTAATAAAAAAAATAAATAAACCATTTGGCCTTTATAGTTATCGTTCACAAAAAAACTTCATTGAAATAGTTGTCCATGTACATCAAAAGGAATAGCTTGTCCAAGGGATTTGTAATATTCCTTCACACTTTACATCGGATCACCAAGTACCCTTAAATTTTAAGCTTGAAGTTTTCGAGTTGCGTGACTATATTCCAACCCACGAGTTTTTTCTCTCTAACCAATGAACGACAAAGTTGAGGGCATTGCAAGACTTGTCGTGGCATGATGAATCTCTCTAACCAAGTCAGTGATTTTATAACAATTTTATAAAAATCAAATGATGAAATAGTAATATCAGTCAAACTAGAATGATGAAATCGTAATATTCCAAAAAAAAGAAGGTTAACCTAACAATATGAAATATATATACCACATGACATGCAACCTCCACTAGGAATTAGTTTTGGCATGAATATTTGTTTGTGAAGAAATTACTTCTTTGAATAGCAACAAATTTGGAGCAAACTATATATTATTGCGTGCTTTAATATATTAATTTAAAAAATAGAGTTGCTCTCTTGGAAGTTTATATATCTTTTTTCCGACGTCTTTAAAAATTGATTGACTCTCTCTTAAAAATAAATAAAATAAAATTGATTGACTCTTTTTTTTTCCCTTTTCTTTTAAATTAAATTAAGTTTCAATTTATTTAAATTATAACCTAAGGTTTGTTTTCATTCTAATTTTATATATATTTTTTGCATAAAAGTATAATAGCAGTCAACAACATTGCTGGAGACTGGAATGAGGTCTTCATTTTTATTTCTGATTTTAATATAATTTTTATCTTTCTGACTATTCAATACTATCTAAAATTATAGTTACAATCCACAATCCTATAGAAAAATGACACATGACATTTAAACATATAAATTATACTTTAACTGTTATACCAACGCACCTTGTTGAGTTGGTACATTCAATCATTAGATTTAAATATCTATATAAAAATAGTTACAGAAGAGAGTAATATACATTATACATACTATTTATTATCTCCATTAATTTAGGTTGGATAATAGCAGTAAAGGTAATGGTTAATGGTTAATGGTTAATGGTTTGATTAGTAAAACTCTAATAAAAAATAATAAATCTAAATAATAAGAAAAATAAACTACTAATCTTAATCCAATAAGAAATCAATAATTCACCCTAATTATATTCTAATTTAATTAATAACCCATACTAAATATAAAAATAAAAAATAAACATATTGATAAACACAACTAATGGAAACAACTCTGTGGAACTTCCTGCGAACTTCTTCTTAGGTCTTGGAAAGTAATTAGAAGATAAATCTGCATATTAGTTCCCATATCATAAACATTCATGTACATATCCCCTTCTTCATTTGTGAGTTATGATCAATTTTCCTCCTCTCACAGTTTAATGCTTGGTTAGCAAGAACCGATGGCTCAAGAAATGGCAGCTTTGGATACTAATGGTACTTAATCTCAAAGCGCATGTGATTTGGTAAAGGACTTTTCTGGCTTAAGTGAATTCATGAGTTCAAACTCTCTTATGTATGCAATCGTTTAAAATTTGGAGCCAAAACTTTACCTCTCGAAAAGGACCTATTTGGTTCGAACGAGAATTAGTCTGAATATAGCTATGACTTAAAAGTGTTGTTCACAATTGGAACTCGTCTAAAACATCTCATGGTTGATAAAAATAATTAACTTTCTTTGAATCTAATTTAAATTACATTGGATATATTATTTTTTTAAGTTAATCATTCGATTTTAAACATCAAAGTATAGGTGCCAATTAATTAGGATTTAAGTCGAATATAATAATTAATGACAACGAAATTCTTTATATCAAATTGATAAAATGATAATTTTACATACAGGTGCCGATTAATTAGAATTTGGCTAGTATGATCATTAACAACAGCAATATTAAAACCCTAAAGTTGACAAATTGATAATTTGTATATATATTTTTCTTAATGCAACAGAGAGATTTAACTCGTGTACTACACAATAGATGAAAAGAGAAACTCTTTCCTATTACATCTTCGAATGGAGATTAGAACTCACATTTAATTGATCACAACATAATACACTAACTACTAGTTTAGTTTCTCAACTTGCGTATTTCCACCTCTAAAGATAAATGAAAGGTTTGACTTTACCTTTTAAATTGGTCCCTTATTTGGCCCAAGTCATGCAGCATAACGTATGCATACATACCTTGAATATAAATCATAAAAAATATACAAATAATTGAATGTGGTCCAAATCACGCCCGTTTAGAATACCGAAGAGAGGGAGCTAGCTAGCAACTCGGGTAGGCGCCTTGTGACCGTTGGATTCCCTAAAAAGTTAAGTTTGCTCTTAATAATGTCATATATTATTATTTTAAGGCCATTTTATATTTTTTTTCTTTTACAAAGCATTTTATATCTAATTTATGTGTATATTTCTTTTTAATATAATCCCTTGTAGGTAGATCGTAGGCCAAGACATCGGATTTTTTGGGGGGAATATCATATTTGGCTCAAATCTAAATTTATGGATCCATATGAGTAGTTGAGATTAAAATAATTAACCCGAAGTAATTGTGTTTAAAAAAAAAATTGAGACCAAAATCAATAAATTACGATCCAAAAAATAAAATTGAAACCCGATATTTTAATTTTCAGTTAGACAAAAAATTATAAATTTTATAATATATTTTAGATTACATTTTTATCATTGAAACATTATGAGACTACTTAAGAAATTGAGATTGAAATTCAATCTTTGTTGAAAAGAAGAATTTCAATTTTTTATGTGTTTGAGTTTAACTGATGCAATAAATATCTTTTCAGAAGTAGCTACAACATACCACTATTCTGGATATTTTTACCCCTTCAATTCGTGACTATAGGAGAAAAGTGTAAAAAAAAAAAAAAGTGATAAAAGAATATTATTTTAATTTAATTATTTGGAATTTTTATGTTGGAAGGATAACTTTTTTTAAATAGAAAAAATATTTTATTAATTAAAAAATTTACACCGACATTTCAAGGTAAGATGTTGTTTCTATATTAAACGTGTATTAGATTCAAACTAAGAGGTTGTTTCTGTATTGAACGTGTATTGGACACAAATACTCAACGATACACTTTATAATTAGTTCAAATTGGACACTTGCGTTCAATTAAAAATCGTGTATCCAACTTCATAAAAATGGAAAATTTATAATTAATAAATTAATAGACTTTAATTTTTAATATTAATTTTTTTAAAAGTATAATTGATAGACCTTTGTTTTGGAATTTTAACATAAAACTTAAATAATATTGTCATTGTTATATTGTTTGAAAATTTATTAGAGGTCGAAATGATGATTTTTAAATGACTTCTATATTTTTTGCATTTACCTATTTTTCTTAGTTTTCGTGTCCTGTTTTATTTAAAACAATTTTATTATATTTCGTTTTAAAGTATTTTCGTATTTAGGTTTAAACAACATAAAAATAAGGAAATTTATAAATAAAAGGTCTTTTCTTTTCGTCACACTATTTTTATTAAAAAAAAAAAATTTGTAGCCGATCCAATAATCCACCCAAATTGTGGATTTTTCACTGTTATTGCTGCCATAACTTCTTGTAATTTTGTTGTAAACTTCTTATAAACTTATTATAAACTTGTAATTGTACTCATGTATCGGCCTATCTTGTTTTTTTAGCTAGACTGTATCTTTTATATATTTATTTTTTTGGTTTAAGAATTTATCTTGTAAATAATTTTTATTAGTAAACTATATTTTAAAATTTTTTTAGAGTTTTTAATTTTTTTGACATTTTTAAAAAATTAACAAATAAACTTGGTAATTTACCATATTGGGCTATATATTTGTTATTATTCTTGTTACAATTACAAGCCTTGGAATGGAAAACAAAAGAACCAATTAAGAAAGATATTTATTACAAGATACTGAAAAGACAATAAAAGAGTCAAAATAATTAAGAATTTTTAAATCTTATTAATACCCTTGAAATAGCAATTCATCTATTGGGTATGGTAAGAGAATCTTCAATGAGAAGATAGATTGTTTACATTTGATCATCACATCATAAAATGGAATTTTTTTTTTTAAAAAAAAGAAACATTCTTCAATGCTATTGTCTAATCGATCGCAAACACACATATTGCCTAGCAAAACTTATAAGTTTTATTGCTCAAACATTTCTGCAAATTTTCGATGTAGTCGGTTTTTGAATGACGTAATTGTAGAAAATTTCAAATATCGTCTAATTTAAGGAGTCAACATTAAAGATAATATGCAGCAAAATATTCAATTATTCCAAATATGTATTTTTTTTTATGAAAAAAAATTTGATATACTTCATTTATATTACCTATTAATACATTTGCCAGATTATGTTAAAAAAAATAATATTTCATAACCTTTTTTAATAAATTAAATAAAAATTACAATTTCATCATTAGACTAGACTAACATTACGATTTAATCATCTAATTTTTACAAAATTACTCTCAGATCACTACAATTTGGTGGAATGCTAGTTAACTCCCAAATATGTAAAAAAGTAAACATAATAATTAAAAATTGAATATATATGCATGTAATTTGATATGTTGATTGGAAATGGTGATATGGTCCAAAGAAGCAAAGAAGTTATTAATCAAATGGATTTGAGCATTAATGAAAGGGATATATGGTGAGGCTATTCAAACATTTGGTGTTGCGTGGATGATGAGGCTAGCACTACCACACACAAACTATTATATATATTAAGCATTGTAGTATCAATGAAGTCATCCAAACAATAATACAACTACTTCTAATTTTATATTACTTACTACTAATTTATTTCACTCTTTTCAATTTTACCAAATCATACCATTTTCACTGCTTTTTGGGTAAAAAGATTTGACATGTTTATATGTAATGTTGCTTTAGTTGACCAAAAATTGTGAATATATATATATATATATATATATATATATATATATATAGACACACACTTAGTTCTGAGAGTTTATTTAGAACAACAAGCACCCTTTTTTTTTTTTCTTGGAAACCCCATATATAACTTCCTTTTTAGGAATTTGTATATGTATGAAGTTTTTTGGACAAAAAAATTAGTATTCTTTTAAAGTGTTTTTTTTTTTTGAAAATAATTTATTTTTTATGAATAAAATATAAAAAATTTTATAAAATTTTATTAATAAATATGAATATACTATGAACAGACAATGAGTTATATAGTATTTTTATCCTTTGCTTCTTTTTTTTCATAAAGTACAATCAAATATACATCAAGAAATGAGCTAAAAATAAAGACAAATAGCTCATTTGGCACGTTGAACTCGCAATGGAAAATTGAGTTAAGGAGTGAAGTACCTAAATCTGAATTTGGGTAGCTGTTGATGTTGAATGGTATTGACCATCACATCTCTAGCTAGAGTCTTTGTTAAATTGGGATTTGTAGAGGCATGGTCGCTGCTTGAATTTTTTGTTTTGGTGTTTGAGCATAACCCAACTATATTACAAGTGTTGGTCGTTTGGAAAAGGTGTTTCAATTGTCCAACACTCCTACCTGTACTGTAACTTTTGTTTTTCAATCGTTTTAGAGAAAATCTTTATGTCATTCTTTAATTTTGACTCATATCACTATAATATGTCTTATTCTTTTGCAATTATTTATATAGTAAGACATTATTAGAAATTAGAGTAAATGGGATAAAAGCTGATTGATTTGTCCTAATCATATTTTGCAAAATTGCCTTTCACTTTCGTTACAATTCTGAAAATGACTATTTGGCCTAAATTTCATATTTATGAGTATTTGCAAAAGGTACTTTATGAGAGTTATAAGGGAGAATAAATTTTTTTGGTGTTATTAATTTACATCAATAACTTTTTTTCTCTATGAATATCTCTTAAAGGACAACAACATCTACTGCGTATAAATTTTGATATTTTAAAATTATTTTTATATAAACTAGAATTTTTTTACATATATTTTTTAAAATTTTCTATACACCTATAATATAAAAATAAAATTATTATAGTAAAAGTTAGAATAAATATGCGTAAAAATTCAAAATAGTATTTTCTTATGATCGTCTTATTAAAATTGTCATAAAAAAATAGATAACTATAATTAAATTATAATGGATAGAATAATACCACATTTTAAAACTAATAGTTAGTAATTTAGAAAGAATAAATTTCAATTTCAAAAATGGCTCATTTAAAAATAAAATTCAAAAATACTAATCTTTTTGTCAATTATTTGAAAATCACCAGACCTCCTCAACTAGTCGTCGGACTACCGGCTTATATCTTATATATACATGAAATTATATAAATGTCATACATCACCAGACCTCCACTCATCATCTCTAGTCAGTCGATCGTTGAACTACTATCGTGGCTGGAATTTTGGCCAGTCCGCCGCCAGACCACCATTAATATTTTATTATTTTACTATATCAAAAAGAAATAAAAAAAAAGAAAAAAAAGGTAGAAAGTTAAAAAAAATAAATAAATGCACTGTTTATTACATTTAACAAAATTTCTGCTATTTAGTAAAACAAAATTTCAAACAACTACTATATACTACAATTTCCCTATTCCTTCGATATATAGTGCTAATGCCTTGTTGATTATATCGTTAATTTTTTAATAATTTATAGTATGCAAAATAATATTTGTTTATAAATAGTGGAAGAAATTGAAACAGACCAAAGAGGTAAGGTTCCAAATCAGAGAATGACAAAAGAAAAATTGGTTTTTAGTTCATGGTTTACGATAATAAGCAATTTTGAATTCTAAGACTAAAAAAATATGTTTGTAACGGCTACTACCAGCAATAATAGCGGATGACAACCTAAAAGAATGAAGGAGATGTTAGAGAGATTATGGAGAGGAGGGTGGGGTTTATTTACAAATTGATCATTTTTTAAGTGTTATTTAGTTATTTAATAAAGTTTTTTCCCTTTTCAAACTTTATTGTGATCCAATATGGCAAGTAAAATGGCATTTCATTTATTTATGTTATTTGGCATGTTGTCAATTTGACATTTATTTATTTGAATATTGAATAAGAAGCACTCCAACCATAATCTAATTTAATTAAATTGTTTCTTATAATATATTAGATGTAAGTTTGCGTATTACAAGAAAAAGTATTTGAATGGAGTTGAGAGTCTAATCTAATAGTTAGTGTGTTGTGTTATAATATGTTTGTCATGAATTTGAGTCTATGTTCGAATTGTGTTGATAGAGAAAGACTATCTCATTATTGTATAGCTAAATAAATTAAATCCTAAAAAGAAAGAAAGAATAAGCGTTTGACAAATTTTATTTTTTTATTTTTGTTGAGAAATATTATTTGACAAATAATTTCATTATACACTAAAGCCTAATTTCATTAAAAATTTGATTTGTAAATGGATGACTATATATTTTTTTTAGTATTGAATGTGGAAATTTGAACTATGTTCATAAGAAAACTACAAACCCACATGCCATTGGTTATATTTAAATTTTTTGTTCATCAAGTAGTCATCAATTTTATTTTATTTTTTAAACATGATCTACCAAAGTGTTATTTTGTTAGTTAAGCTATGTATGATTAAAAATAATTGCACTACTTCTTCTTTGATCGTTTTATGCAAATCTTTAGACTATAAAAGAGTTCATAAATTGAAAAACAAAATTGTCTTTTTACCTAAATAACAGATTACAATTAATATCAAATATTAAAAATACAAAACAAAAAACAATTTTATTTAGATATACAAAATAAAATTATTGAAGACTTCAAATTTAAATATAAATACTAAAATAACTTATTACCTAAAAGACACAAATAATATTATACCATTATATTATTGCCAATCAGGTGTGTGTGTACAATTTAATTATCTTATCTATAAATATAAAACTCTTAATTTCAATTTTTAACGATTACTTTATTCATATTCATATCAATTTAGTATTCGGTTTTATCAGTTGAATAAAAGAGTAGCATGCCATAATTATATTTAAAAAGAAAAAATAGTGGAACCTTATAATATCAATCCAAATTGTACAAATAAAACAAGAAAATAATAATAATAAAAAAAGAAGAAAACGGAAACTGTGCCATTACTATAAATATAAATATAAAAGGGAGGGCTTTTGTTTATTATTGAGTTATAATGAAATATTAGGTATTGTCAGTGATAACTGTTTTATTAATTATGAGGTCAACCTTAGATATGATATTTAAAAATATAGTCCATCCAGATGGTCAACAACTCAATTTTAATTGTGAAGTGAAAGCACGTCTCTTTTGTTTCTTTATATTTCTTAATTCTTAAACTCAGTAAGTAAATCCTATTTTTCTTTATCAATTTATAACTATAATATTCTACAATTTTTTATCAGGAAATAAATATTCATTCATAACAAAACATTTTCAATATGCTTCTTACAGTCATAGAAGGAAAAGTTATTTCTCTATTTCTTATTTCTTTTCAATAAATCCTATAATGTCAAGTCCGTTATTAATACTGGAGTATGACGACCGTAAGAGTTTTAATAGACATCCGCTTATTATCATAGTCTAAATAAAAACTATTAAGTGCTATTTACTTTTTATAAAACTGTAAAAGTGCAACCCGCTTCTTTAGCATAAATAACTACAATTATGCATAGTAATATAGTGTAAGTAGTATAGTGTGTTATTGTACTAGGTTTATATTTGAAAGTTTTTTGATTAAGCATCAATAAATTACATTGTTGATAAACAAAATATAAACATGTCAAATAATGGTAAACAAAACATAAACAACAGTGAATAAAAAGAAGCAGTGAACCTATTATAAATAGATAATACATTTACAAATGCTAGTCTAATATCATTTATTTGTCTTGAAACTACAATAGCTATTACCCATTTCACCACTAACGCTGGTTTTGAGTCCATCAACACACCTATGAGATGATAGAGATCAAATATGGGTAAGATGAACTTTTCCCTTTTATACATTTTTCGCACTTATTATATTTTGAAAATTTCTCCAAATAAATAAAATATATATAAAGCAATTGGATGGAGTATTTCGTTAGTTTGTTCATGTTTACTAGTACTACTAAATATCAATATCACCATTAATGTTGCTTGTAAAAATACTCTCAACTTAACATTTATTAACCAGTTATACTATTCTACCTTGACTCAAAAAATTAATGACCTAATTGAAAAAATTTGAAACTGTAAAAACCTTTTTGATATACTATTTTACAGTCAAATCCAATGACCAATTGATTTTGTAAAGGAAAAAAAAGGAATAACACTAACCTCAAGAATCCAAATAAAAAAGCAAGTTCATTTCCCAACACGTAAAATGTTAGGATTTTAAATCTCTCTCCAACTAGCTTGACTTGGCCAGATAACAAACTTTGATGACAATGTTTAAATGATTAAGGAACGGTAAAAAATAAAGTTAAGAAATTACCATTTTGTTCTTCTTGTCCTATTTTACGGAGGTAGGGTGCTGACTAGAGAGAGAAAAACAAGTGAGTGATATTGGACAAGTTACAAAATAGTCCATAAAAGTTTTAAAATTTTTTATTTGGTCACGGGTCTTAAATTAGTTTCATTAATGGATCATATACTATCAAATTCTTTTAATTAGGTACTTAAATATTTGGGTGAGGGATTGAAAATCCGTAAAGGCGAGGGATTGGTATTAAGTTGAGAGAATTTTATATTGAAAACAAAGAAAGTCCAGAGTGGATTATGATTTGGGTTGTAAAAATAAAAAGACTTATAATATATTTTTGTTGGAGTTGTACTTGACAAATGAGTGTGGTGTGAAAATCATAACAATTATTAAACTAAAATGCAAAATAATACGAGACTGTCCTAACATTTCGCAGGAAGGATCGGAGAATTTAATTAGGAAACAAGTAACATGAGGACATGTGAGCATTGAGTAATGTTTAGTTGTTAAATATAGACTAAAATAAGGTAATTTTAGCATCGATTAATGTTAATAAAAGAGGTGTGTCCTTAGCTAAAAAACTAAAGATTCAGTCTGTCTCAATCAATGATTGGATTAGGAGAGTGCCAATTGTAAATTGAATAATGCACCATGTGTTTCCCTTCTCTTTCTACGATTATGAATCCATTAGTCTTGTTTTCACCTCTAATTTCGGTTTTAAAATCCTTAAACACTATTATGAGCTTTTTAGAATAAGTATATGTAATGTCAAATAGTGACAAACGCAGCATTTTAGATGGGAAGGACTGTATTAAATTGATTTAAAAATAATAATAATAAAAGTTAGAAGAAGGTGGAACCCTACCAAATATGCCTAGAAACGTTCTTGATGTCAAATTTCTAATTTTTAGAAATAAAAAAATTATTTTCATAAGTTAGAAATGGAATAAAAATAAGATGCCAATCAATACGAAACTTCTTCTTTTTAAAAAAAATAAAATAAACCAACTTATAAAAAATATTCAACAAGTCCAATTAAATTAATTTAAAAAAAGATTCTCCTCCAAAAGAAAAGGATTAGTATCTTATTTGAATTCTTAATAAAAATGGAGTTTTATAAAGGAACAACCCAAAGGTTTATTATCATGGACAAAGTCTTCCATTGAAAATAGTTGATTGATTTTGGAATTTCTACAATTTAAAAGTTATCCATAATCGTTGCAAAAAAAAAAAAAAAAAAAGGAAACAAAATTATTTATGATTCTTCGAAATAAATATATTTTCATTAGAATGGATAAATAGAGTGAATAGCAGAATAATGATGAAATTGAGACTCTTGGGATAAAGAATGATAATCTAAACATCTCTATGTCCAAAATTAGGATGCTATTAGGCAGTCAACAACAAATAACATCATGTAATATTATAGCTCAAACACTCCTTATGTAAAACTCTTCTTTAACTAGGTTTATTATTCATGTCATCCACCTATTTACCCTTCACATAACTCAATTAATTCTCATCACAATTTATGTGTCATGTCCAATCTTTGACCTAATCCTAGCAACAGTTAACACATTAACCAACTCCGTTATTATTTAATCTAATCTAATCTAATGCTATAAAGTAAAGAGAATTTATATCACATTTTCATTTAAAAATATAGCACTTTCAATTTCATATTTAAAAATAAAACTATTTTATATCTTTTACTATTATACTTTTTTAAATAAATTATTTTTTTAATGCAAAGAAAAAAAAAGAAATTATTTATATTTTTTAAAAAATAAAAATATGTGAGTTACAAATAATTAACTCGTGACCATGAAGGACATTGAACCAATGTCGTTGCCACACCGCCCACGACCAAACCACCACCATCAAATCAAAGCCTAGAAGCTGGTGACTCCATGAACACCGATGGCGGTCCCAACAATCGTCTAGAATGGCAGGAATATCCATTCGAAGCTTCCATGCTTGAATCTTTTTGAGCAATTCTTGAGGCCTTTCGATGATCATTTGTAAAATCTAAAGGCACCATTAGATTCCTCTCTCCAAGAACTTTAATTTGATGTAGTAATTTGCTCAAATCTATGCCATTTTTCGGTGGCCAATGAGAGAGAGACGGATTGTATTTTGATTTTTTGACTGCATATGATGGAGTCACAAAAAAGTAAGGTCATATTTGAAATTTATGAGTCAAGAGATTTCTGATACATATCATTTGTTAAGTTTCATCGCTGTTGTAATTTTCCAGTGACTAATGGCGGCTAGGGCTTCTATATGAAGAAGATGAAGATGGCATGACTGTGTTTATGATTTCTATTACGTTATATTGAATTGTATTGAAGTGTACTAAAATATATTAAAGTTTATTGAATTGTATTGATATTCATTAAATTGTATTAAAGCTTATTGATACTGAATTATATTGAAATTTTCTAAATTATATTGAAACTTACTGAACTGTATTGAAGTTTACTGAATTATTTTGAATTTGGTTGAATCGTATTGAAGCTTTCTGATAATGAATTGCATTGAAACTTACTGAATTGCATTGAAGCATCCATTAGTGTGAAAACACTAGGTGGGAATACAGAGGTTTTTCCCATTACCTTGGGATTGCATCAAGGTTCGACTATGAGTCCATATTTGTTTACACTGGTTATGGACGAGCAAACTTGGAGCATACATGACGATGTCCCTTGGTGCATGTTATTTACATATGACATTGTGCTAATTGATGAAACCGGTGCTAGAGTTAACTGAAAATTGGAAGTGTGGAGGAAAATACGTAAAGATAATGGTTTTAAGTTAAGCAAGGAAAAAAAAGAATATATGCATTGTGAGTTCAACTCAAAGAAAAAGCAAGAATAGGAGGTTAAGTTGGATGGATTCATGATACCAAGATCTATACGATTTAAGTATCTGGGTTTTGTGATTTAGAATGAAGGTCATTTGGAGAAAGATATGGCTTTTAGAAGAATGAAGGTCATTTGGAGAAAGATATGGCTTTTAGAATACAAGTAGGATGGATGAAGTGGAATGATGCATCAGGGGTTCTATGTTCGTTAGGTCCATTCAAATTTTACAAATTCATTTATCAATCTTAAATTATACCATGAAAATTCATTTGGTTCTATGTAATGCAAGGTCCTAATTCGACGCCTTGAAATCATGGATAGGTCATTTTATCCAATGGTTATATTTGACATGTAATCTTTACTCAGTGAAGTCATAAATATTAATCTTTATAATTATGTAACAAATAAGAAGTTTAACTTATAAATTTGTAGTGGAATAATTCAAATAATTTTCTTTATTCATATAAGAAATTATATAAAAATGAAAAATATTAAAATAAGAAAGAAAGGAAGGAGAGAGTAGTAAAGTGATTTGTATCCACCAAATTGTGTGTACCATCACCAATGCTTTTCCTCATCATAATTATTTCTTTCCCAGTCATTATCAGTAGTGTCTAATAATCCCAGCTAAGTCTACATAAACAACAATATTTAAGCATACCAAAATCGTGCGTTAATGGAGGAGTGGACCTATTAATATCGCGTTTACATTGTGCATAATAATAAGAATTGAGTATTTAATATAAAACAGGAACTAAATTATTTTCTTTTTGAGAAATGGGAGCAGTAAAATTGTAAAAGAAATGATAATAATGGATGGAGATGCAGCTTGAAAAAAGGGCATTGGTATGATACTTTGAATGAGGCAGCCATATCTTATTCTTGAATGGTTTAGAGAAGTTGCAGTGAATAAGATATTCCACTAACCAAGTGGATATGACATTTGCCTGTCTTTTTCATAAATATAATAAAAAGGTCTTCTCTTATTTGGTGCCCATAAGCTGTTTACAACTCCTTATATTCAAAATTTCTATAATAATATTTGTACTAACTACTATTTCCCTCTTCCATAATACAATTCATGAGTCAACTCCTAATTGATTAACATATAGGTACATATAGGGGAGGGGAATTGGAGGAATTAACGAATGAATAAGGAAAATATAGCTAATTAATCATTTGGATGTATATAAATGTGAATGAGTTTGTAAATGAAAACTGTGACACAATTTGCGATAGTTTGGGTTGGTCAAATTCGTTTTAAAAAGGTCAATTTTCCAATCACATCACATATTGTAGCCACCTTAATATATGATTTTAAGAGAAGACTACCTCTTCTTATCTATCAAACACTTGACAACTAAGGTGTCATAATTGAATTTATTTAAAAATAATGCAAATTTATGTATGAGAAATGGGAACTGAGCTTTACCATTTTCGACTTATATAATACTAATAAATTATTATTATTATTTTAAAAAAACTTTGTTCCACATTAGTTGGAGACATTTATTTTCATAAAATTGTAAGAAAGGTCAACTTTTTAATATTTAGTTTTCAATAAAACTTATCTTCTTTGTTTTTTTAAATTAGGTAGATATTATTTTATTAATATTAAGTAAAATCTTTTAAAATATATTATAAAGTAAATTTAACATTTTATATACTGTTATACATGCGCATATCAACTTAATTAGTTGTACATTTAGTTTAATTCTTTTGGTCAATTATAATTTAGTCTTTATGCTTTGGTATGTTAGATAAATTAGTCTCTTAATTTTCAATTAAAAATGATTAATTTTTTGAAAAAAATACCTCATTTAAAGGACCAAACTAAATTTTGTCACTTATCTTCAACTTTTAGCCAAAAGAATCAAAATAAATTTTTTCACCATCAAAACTCATCTTCTATTTTTAGTGATGAACTAGACAAATAAATTTACTAAATTGAAACTTTTAACATAAGAATTCATAATTTATACTTATTTTCAACATTCAATTACTGAGTCCAAATTTAATCATTCAGCTACCAAACATGAAAGATACCAATACCAATAGAAAGGTATCGACGAGAGAAGTTGACCAATATGCTCATCTTGACCATCCATCATTCAGAGCAAGAGCAGCTATGATTTGAAGGTTTCAACGACAATGGGTAGAGGAAAGAAAAAAATAGGAGAAAGAACCAAATTCTATATTTTGTTTTCGTCTTCTACTCACTGTCGCACCACTTCCATTGTTCGCTGGCACCTCTCAAAACTCACACTGGACGGAACCATATTTATTTTATAAGTAAAGTTATATTTTATATTATTAAGTAAATATTATATTTTAGATATTGATAAATACAAAATATTAATGATAAATAAAAAATAAAATTTATGTAATATTTAAAACTTATTAGAATTTTGTTAAAATAAAATTAAAAAAAAAAAGGATTTACTAACTTCTACCTTTATTTATATCATTTTTGTTAGACTTGTAAAAAGCTTGTAAGATGGTTGGGCTCCTGCGATGAAATATGCCCAAAGTCTTGAGTTAATGGATCTCCCCTACCCATGAGGTAAACATCCAACTTTATAGGCTAAACTCATATTTTCTCCTTGATGGATTCTACCTAAATCCAACTTTATTGTTAAATATTAAATCTATCACCAATTGCATCCAAAATAAATAAGTTTTAAACAAAATAAACTATGAAATAATTTTATGATATGAGACTCTAAGTTGTGTTAACCCTCATCACTCATCCATTTATTTGTATTAGTTTCTATTATTCAATGAAAGTTTGAGCTTGAAGAGTTTATTGAGTCACTCTCTATCTTGAACCCGGTTCATACTTCCTAAAAGTAGCTCAATTTTTAGAATGGTAAGATTGGAAATGAGGAAAGTGGATGATTAAGTTAAATATGGGATAACTCAGTTCAATTTAAAAATTATTCCAACATATCTATTTTAATACTGAGATAGTATTTTTTCAGAAGGATCCATATAAAATTTTTTAAGTAGGCACTTATTATCTCATAAATTTTTTCTCTTTCTTTTCATGTCTGAAATTATCTATTTTGTACAAAACTATTATTTATAAAATTCAAAAAACTTCTATTAGAATCGCTCTTTATGGGTGAAGTGATATTTTATATAATTAGGAGTCAAAATTTAAAAATTGTAATTTATTATATTTGATTTCGAGACTTTGTCCCACCAATTTGCTGGCTTATTTTGAAAAAAAAAAAAAAAAATCTAAAATGCACTAGCTTTTCGTTATTATATAATAAGTGTACAAGTCTTGTCTTATTTATGAAAACTAATTTAAGAAGATGCCACTATGAGTGCAAGAAAATTGCCTACTATTACTAAAATTATTCTGTCTTCATGTGGCCAAAAAAATTATAGTACTACTATTTAGAAGAAAAGAGCATTATCATGCAAGCTTTATTTTGGCCTCCTATAGCTTTAAGCCATTATTCTTGTCTTCCAAAAGACAAGAGCCAATCCATGTTGGCAAGGGACAAATAATCCAGACCTTTTATCACAAAATCACCACAAAAAGAGTCGTAGACTTATATTTACCATGTCAATAATTAAATGCTAGGACTAGCAAATTGTGTCACAATACAATAACATAAACTCACTTACACGAAAAATTAATATGTCTGGTTTGAGCTTTAATAAGTAGACAAAACTTTTAACATAACACAATAAATCATGAATCTAATAAACAAAGGACAAAACGGTGAGTTTTGGTAGAGGAGCTGGTTTGGTCAGATTTCAACTGAACCATTTCGGTTTGTTTCAACTAATAAATATATATATTCTTAAATTAATTAAAATTAATTTAAATTAAAATTAATTAATGATTTCACATGAACTGAAAACCAGAAAATCGGAGAAATAGGTAGAGACTCGGTTTTAAAATGTGATTTTGAGAAAAAGACTATAAAATTCATAAAAATTCTATGGAAGCGGTTAATTGTTGGGATAACAGATTTTTATCTAGGGCAGGGCGGGAAGTTCTTTTGAAGTCAGTAGCCCAGGCTATTCCTTCATATTGTATGTCTGTTTTCTTGTTGCCAATTACTCTTTGTAATGAATTGCAAGTTATAATGGACAGGTTTTGGTGGAATGGAAAGAAAGAGACAAACAAAGGGATTAAATGGATCTCTTGGGAGAGGATGAGTGTTCCAAAGAAGGATGGTAGGTTGGGTTTTAGAGACCATCATTTTAATTTGGATATGTTGGGGATGCAAGGGTGGCGTTACTCACCCAGAAGGGTACTTTGTTTTTCATATGTTTAAAGCTAAATACTTTGCCTTTATGTGCTGGTATATTTGGAGCAGCAGAAATGAATTTTGTTACTTTACATGTCCAGATCGACTATTTCGAAGAATCGGCCGGCATTTTCAAGAGTGGAATTCATGGTGTGGTATTAGCTCGACACGTCAAGCTTCAAGTGCAGCAATTCCCTTATTTCGAGGTGGCAATCAGGTGATCGTGAGTGGAAATGTTCATTGGAATGGATTCGTGGATGCTGCCTTGTTTCAGCAGGAAGACTTCACAGATTATGGGGTTGTCTTTGAGGATCCAGAAGGTGGTTTCTTACAGGCAATTTCCGGCTTTTTAACATGGTGTTAAGCACAGCCGTGGCGGAAGCAATCGCTCTTCGTGCTACATTGTTGCATGTGAAGAACTATTTATTTGATGATGGTGTTATTTTCATAGATTGTCAGCAACTTTTCTTTGCTCTATGTTCTCATTCATTAGATGTTTCAGCATTTGGCTTGATTGTATGAATGGAGTTGGTCATGATCTTGCTAGAGCCCCCTTTTGTTCATTGGGAGGTTGTTTTGAATGTTCTTATCCGTTATTTTCTTGATTAATTGAAAGAGTCAAATATGCACTCTCTTCGTATTTACTTCTTTTTCTTGATTTCTTCATTATGTAGTGCATAAATTGTCTTAAACACAACTCTTTTTTCTTTTCCGAATTTAAAATGATTTACAGAATTTTATTTCACTTAAAATTGAAGGATTTGTTTATATGGTTTTCCATCCTACATTTTCTATAAGAAAAACTATTAATATATGATGAGTTTGGAGTACCAAATTTTTTTCCTTTTTACGTAATTCTCCTTTCCAATACATACAAATGGGTTAAAATAAAAACACAATGTAAATGTGAGTGTTGTCAATTGCTTCTTCTGATTAGTTTTCCTAGAAAACAGATTCCCAGTGTCACTAATGTTGCAATAAAATGGTTTCTGTAGGCATAATGAACTGAATACCTTTCTTCTTCCAATATCTGCTGCAAATTCTATCTTACAAGTGGTATAAGCAAGTATTCTGCATAAAACAGCTGCATCACAAAACAAAGTGCCATAGTTAACTACCAATTTCTACATCACGGTTGTGTTTGGCAATAGCTTTTAAAGTAATCTTTAACTGTTTCAATAGCATTTTATCTAAAGCTAATCTAATGTTTTGTAAACAACTACTACAAACAACTACCAAATATTCAAACAACTACACACTACTTAAACTGTTAGTTTTGCTCAACACACCCAACATTTGATTACCTCACTATATATCAGGGCCACATGTTTAGCACTTAATAAATGAAAGAACAATAGAGAAAAATATCCTAGGAAATACAGAAAAGGAATGATGCACATATTTATGTTTGAACTCATTTTAGCAATATTTCAGAAGTAATGAAAGATTTAATTCCTCAGACCACCTAAGTTTAAACTAAATCCTATCAAACAAAAGGGAGGGAGTATTTGTGGCCGGAACTATATCTAATCTGAATGACTGATATAAATATGGTTGCTATCTGAACTCAATTCCTACTGTCTGCAGCAGGCATAATTAATTTCCTGTACCAAAAAAGAGAGAGAAAGCATACCCGGGGCCTTTCCACTAGACTCCGCCAAAGGTTATTTATCCATTAATTTATTTGGTTTAAATCAATTTATATTTCCTGCAACGTATCATGAGAGACTGAGTTACCTTCCAAATAAACATATAGCAGGAAGTAATTGCAGCTTTGCTCTTGAGATCAACAGATTTCGCATGGTTCCACAGTATCATAGCCAAGACAGCATGCCCCACAACCTAAAACAAACCAACACAGGTTAGAAATAAAGTGGTGTTTGGTAAGTGGCAATACAATGTAATCATGATTATGTTGCATGACTTTCTTTGTAGCTTTACAAAGAAATTCATACAACGTAATCACAGTTACATCGCATTATGACTTACCAAACGTTACATAAAAACATAGGCAAGAGTAGAAATCAATTAATAATTTCATCATCTTTCTACAACTAATAAAAATATCTACCATTGCAAAAACTCTCATTTAGATGCTTGGGATCTCCCTCATTCCAATTTTAGGTAATGTGAGAAATAATTTAATCCCCACCCCTTACATTTAATAAACAGTTCTAAAATATTAAACACAAATCATGCTAAACCTTACAGGATTTCGGAGGTTTAGCAAAGCTTGAAAGCATGCACACTGTAATTATTGACTTGAGAGTTGCAACAGAAATCATATCTCATGATTCAATTGTTTCCTCGCATTCCTTTACCTACCCTTTATTGGACCATTTGTCTCCAGGTCGGGAATGTCAGACTTGCCCACATCATATAAATGATATGATACTCTTCCTTTCACCCTCATCATGTTTAGCTAGTTCTTTCCCCATGTTACTACTGATGGAGTGCAAGATCCATTGCTTCCTCAATTTTCAAGGGATCAAGCCCAAATGGAGACTTGAGCCCCTTCCACTAAGGCTCCATTGGCAAAGTTCAAAAGGACACTTGTGTTTGTTGGTACTGAAGACAAGGCAGTTTCTGATTGTGATCTTGATGAGGTAGCAGAGGACAGGAAATCAAGTAGAGAGAAGGCAAGGCAGAAATTTGCCAATTTGGGGGCGGAAACGAGCTGAACTGAGCCACAATTCAGCCAGCTGGAGCACAACTTGTTAACCATGTACTGAAGTTTGAGCCAGGATCAAGCTTGATTCAAGCTTTAAAAGCCAAGATTTGAGCTTAGCTCAATCTTGGCTCATCTATAGACTAAATGAGCCAGGCTTATGTTTGAGTTTGGTTCAAGAGTCTCATTCCAAAGCTCAAGCTTAGCTCATCAAGAAAATCAAAGCAAACTCCAATGAGTTTTTTCAAATTAAGTGATTTGGCCCATTCACCCTTGTACTTTTAACCAGCCTTCCTTTTAGAGCATGAGATATGGAATACTACAAGTGATTTGGCTAGTTACAGTCCTATCTGCTACTAGTGGAGTTTCAGAAATGTTGTTACTAATAAGCATATAAATAGGTTGTTTAATGTGTCTTATGTGGAATTTTTTCTCATAACATGGAATAATATATTAGCTTAGAACTATAATTAGTTGTTGACTATCAAAATATTTTTTGCTTGAATTAATGTCTACTGGAGAGTGAACTTCACTTTCCAGTTATTTCTTTCAAAATAATTATCACAAAATACTGATATGGCTGCCATGTCAACTTAGAGCGAGAACCTTTGTAGTGTTCAGCCAGTAACTGTTATTGCAACAGATATATTGGCTTGATGATTTTTAAGATACAAATTGAAGTTGAGGAAATGCTCCGTTGGAAAAGTTTCAAGGTCATGAACCAAAACTGACATGAAGTAATTGCATCCAAATGAGGAAAAATGATGCCACCCACATGTTTAAACAAGATTTATAAAAAAGTATTCCATAGAAAGATGATATATTCATGCTGCATAATTGTTACAAATATAATTATTTATCAAGTGAACCAGAAGTGCGAACAACAGATTAAGAAACAAGAAGTGTTACCGTTATATACTTGCTCCAGGTATAGGAAGATGCTGCTCCAACTAAAATAGCAACACCATAAGCTATTTCAAGCAGAGAAATGCAGGTCCAGAAAACCTGCGAAGGTAAGTTAAGGAGAAAAGTTACCTTATCATCTAAAGGTTCACAGGACTTTGCAGCAACAGAATTTAAGCATTAAAAACTAACCCGCTCTTGGCCCAAGCGCACTGTAAATGATCGAATGCCAAATATCTTATCCCCTTCAATATCAGGAATATCCTACACATTTTAGGTTGAAAGGTAAATTTTGCAGGCAGCTAGCTCGAAGCAAAATTTCCATCCGAAAAAGCTATGGAATTGTTTAAAAATTTAACATGGATACCATCTACCTTGAATAATGCTATAACAACTGAAAAGAAACTCATGAAAGCAGTTGCAAATATCAGAGGCCTGGAAAAGGCAGCAGCTCTTTTGTACACGTGGGTCTGAAATTTATTAGCACATCAATATTAAGTCAACTAAAATTGCAGGAGGGATACAATGACAAGAAGGTTTGACTTAACAGCTACACTATTTACGCATGTTAAGCACTACACAGGTTGAATATTTATCTTATAAAAGTGAAACTTAGAAGTACCTGCATATGCAGAAAAAAGGCAAGTTGAACAATCACTGCTCGAACAGCTAGGATGCACATAGCTGCAACAAATGCAAACCTCTTCCATCTCAATAATGGCAACTGAAATAAATTAAACAAAGAGTAGTCTGATTACAAAATCATGCACATGCCATTTCACTTGTGCACAATATAAAGACTGCAAAGGAATTCAGAAAAACATATTTAGTAATTCATTGTGATCCTGCCAAGACTGGAAGAAGATTCACAGTAATATCCTGAATCAAAGTCCAAGACTTGTGAACAAAATTCCACTAAATAAGCAGGCATTACTATCCTTGTTCCTATTGCACATGAACATTTTAAAACTAGCAAGATGAAACAAATATTTAAGGAAATGAGTAATTTTAAGAAGTGTGAATCTAAAATGAGTATAAAAACACATAATTAAGGCATTGAATTCATGAATTATATTCATTTTTATCAATTAACTTCATTGAGCACCGAAAATACAAAATTAAATTTTATATGCAATCTTATCACCACCAGAAGAAATCAGAAATATAGCATACTTACAACTAATTTGCTAAAGTAATCAGAAAGCCAAAACTCAGTCAATTTTTTGAAAACAAGTCTGAAGAGGACTGACTACTCCCTTCAATGTCATGTTCTTTGTTACAATTTACAATTCCATGTAGTTTGACATTTCAGGCATATGGTTGAAAGAATGGATAAAAAAAAGAAATCTTCCGAAGATGGTGGAGTTCTGAGGAATAAAAACTGGAAAAGGCAGAAAAAAGAAGAAATAACAAGCATAGGTTTGCAGGAGATTCCAATAAAAAGACTTTGCAGGCATGAGTTTAGTACTTAAACAAGATTGAGTACATATATCTTACATAAATAGCTATGCGGTTCTTAATTCCTTGAATTGAGAAAATACACTTTCTAATAAAACTTACATTGATTGAATATGCTGTTCCGAGAACAAAGCTAACAAAGAGAGCCCAAAACAAGGGCCATGAACCAACAACCCATCCAAGCCAAAAACTCTGTTAAGAAGCAGAAATTTTATTACTACACTAACCAAGCAATTCGAATCGCATAAAGAATTCCGTACCAACTAATTTACTTTCAGGTAGAGTATAATTTCATTTAAGGGTTAAAGAACAAACAATCTTTAAGTTTTGGTTAATTTCTGTTTGAGAACACCAATTATAAACAACTGAATAACTGATGAAGGAGCAGCCTCTACTAAAATTCCACAAATCACAGCCAAATTGCTGACTGGATAGAGTAGTTTGTTAATGTTGTGTGTATGACTATTGCATAGATAAATAAACTGACAGAGAGACAAATACACACACATACACGAAGAACTCAAGTACAATAAATGTTAAAAGGTCTTACAAAACTGAAAAAATTGGCAAACAAATCAAAGTTCAAATATTATTTTCTGGACTTAGCCCTTCTGCAAAAGCTAGTTCTAACTTAAAATTTGAGGACCATCTTTCAGTACCTGCTAAGTTGTGTTGGCTAGTTGATTGCCTAATAGCAAATAAATAGAAAAGCAATAAACTAGTCAAAGGAATTCCAGGTATTTGGAAATTAGAACTTTGCAAACATGATTTGGCATGATGCAAAAGAAGTTGATGCAGGACCATCCTCGTTTTTCCAGCATTTTATTAAACTTACCTTATAATTTAGGGTTCTTGTTTAGTTAGGACTACTTTTAGTTTCACCTATTATTTAGCACTACTTTTCTGCCTTTCACCGACTAAGGTGGCACAATCACCACACTTCTTAACAGGGATAACAATGTTTGAGGCAATAAATATATTTGCCAATGATTATGTAGTTACGCAATTTATATGAATTCAGTACATAAAATACCTCGAAATTTCACCATGAAAGAAACTAATGAAGTTCGTAAAGAACAGCTGTGTAGCATGCAACTATTTTTGACACTTTTAACGTGACTACTCTATCCAGCATTGTAAGAGTGACTTGTTGATCAGTTAACTAGACAACATATGCAGAGGAAAGCAAGAATATTATTATCATGCAGCAAATGAAACTAGAATTTTACACCACAGCCATATGTGCCACGTAAGCTTCCACAAAAGGTTAGAGATGCAGATACCATTATCGAGAAAGATGTAATAATTAGGACACCAGTGCCCATGGAGTATTCTCCGGATGCCAATGGAAGATATGGCTTGTTAACCTGAAATAACATGTGCAGCACTCATCCATCATTTCGAAAACCCAAAAATATTATTAATGAATTTTGTGATATTATATCTGCTACTTAAGGAACAGAAAGTTAAGAACGATGGTCATCGTAATGTTTCAACATAATTTGGCCAAGGCAGAGTTGACCAAACTGTAGGATCCAGTAAGTGATTAATAAAAAGAGTAACAACAGAACATGGGGCCAAAAGTAGAAAATGAATATAGACTAAACTATGATACAATGCCTCTTAAATGGTCTCATGTTGAAACACCAAATGACAGAACTTCACAGCAATTATATCTGCTGCATCGGAACTAGTTGAAAGCCACTGAAGTCTGTAGAAAGAAATGGAACCTGAATATTGCAAATCTACCTTGTCTATTTCTATGTCAGTCAACTGATTTAAACCAACAATATATATATTCATCATGAGGGCAGCAACTACAGCCTGAAAAGAAAATAGTAAATGGTAAATTGAATTTCATGGATATGCCAATGGATTTAAAGTTCAGTTGAGTAGTTTTGATCATCACCTCCAAAACGCCGGTCAAAAATAATGGAGAGAGATCTGAGAGTTTTTCCACAGCAAGGAGAGAAACCGATGCAATGCTCAGAGCCTGTCCACAGTAAAGTAGCAAACTCTTAGTCTCTTTTCACTGTTAATTTTTTAGATTCTAAAGAGGACCAAAAGAGATGTCATACAATTTAAAGGCCATAATTAATTAGATGAGAAGCACTAGAAAGCTAGTAATAAAGCAGAATGCATTAAAATTTGTTAGGTTCATATGATTATCAAACGTAACTGTGCCTATAACAGTGTGAGGACGAGAAAATCGGTAGAAAGCATCAATTGCATTAAGAACAGGATTCGACGTATCCTTTGGACTATAAGCTTCCTGCTCAGATTCAAGAGGTTGTTCAGAGGCCGCATGCACCAAGAAATTGCCATCATTTTTCTGGTAGATGGTAGACCTTTCCAAGCTATGCCTAAGATAATGCTTCATGTGATGATGCTGAAATTTCGAAACATGATATCTGTCTAGAATGTTACATGCTCTGCACCTTGAAATTCCAAATGCTGGAACAGAACCTATAATTGCCAGTGATCAAAATAGAAACGATGTGAAGTAAAATCACAAGAAATGTTATTATATTAAAGAACAAAGGTAAATATGCAAAGATCTGAAACCCAGCCATGAAGGTATGGTATTAGAAAAATCCACTTCTTAAAATAAATGGTTAACTAATTACACTCTTCCAAGTTCTGGTACAAAAATCAATAATCAAAACTTTTTATAATACTGTCCTGTACTTTAATCGTCAAATCACCATTCCCATCAACTTTAGATGTACATCACATGCTGATGAGGTAGATCCCATGACTCAAATGGTCTTGTGTTATATCAGGTTATTCTATATTTGAAAAATATGAAAGAAGCAAGTAGAATACAATCCAAAAGTTTTTGAACAAATCCTTCCCCCAGTATCCGAGTTCATCTAAATTTCTATACCATCCTTCTGCAACAATTATGCCATTAGTGTAACAGCCTTCTCGCAACTATTTCTCATTTTTCATCTTCTACATTGACAGTTTTGGCACTGAATAAAGAGCCCTTAACATGGCGGATGCTCTATGACTCAAATGGTCTGTATCATATCAGATTATTCTATATTTGAAAAATACAGAGGGTGAGAATTGAATGAAATCCAAAAATTTTTTAGCGAATCCTCCTCTAGTTTCCAAGTTCACTTAAATATCCATACCTCCATTTAGCAACAATTATGCCATTAGCATGAAGACTTCTCACAACTCTTCGTCAATTTCCATCTTCTACATTGACAGTTTTGTCACTGAATATAGAGCCCTTCTCATGGCTATGCAACTTTAGGTCCACAATTAAGCCTTTTAAATAGAATTACTTAAATGCAACTTTTTGAAATTTCATTCTCCAAGATGTTTATCATCACACACATCTTCAGAGTACCTTCCAGTCAAGTCAAGACACCAAAATGTTACAAGAAAAAAGCAAAAAGAGGTTAAGAGCAACAAAACTAGATCTTCCATTTTTATAGCATCACTGCTTACTCACAACACTCATCAACCACAAAGTCAATTTAGTGAAGGTACTTGAATCACCTCCACTGTCTACCTTCCGATCATTGTTAACTATATAATTTCATTATTCAACAAACGAAAAATATGTGAATCACGAAGATACAATTAAAATTTCTTCGTAAGCACGATGCTTCAGTTGGCTTTTTCACAACTTTTTGTATCAAAAAAAAAAAATCCATCATAAAGTTTGTGACTGCCATACCTCACTGATTCAAACATCACTGATGTGATGCAAGAATCACAAGATCAACAACTGGAAAACACCAAAAATTTAAGCAGTTTTACCAATCCATCACTTTCGTACACTTCTAAATAGTAAAATCAATCATGAAATCCTAGTTACAAATCCAACTACTATATAATCAACCAAAGTGATAGAAACCACATGTGATCACTACATCATGCAATAATTATTTCCATCTCTCAAATTGTGGCACTAGCAAAAGTTTCTCACAACACTATACAAACAGGCCATAAAAAAAAAAAAAGAAAAAAAAGCACACTAATACAAATTGCAAGAAAAATTAGGACCCATGCACCATGACTCAAAACCACTATATGTCTAACCAAAGAGAGAGACGGGAATCGCCCCCTACCATCGAACTATCTTCTGAAGGTACATGTGAAACCTTGTTTACATCTTGAATGGTAAAGCATTATTATTCTTTGTTTTTCCAAAAACTAATTAACAAAATTCTGAACTCATATAGATGCATCTTTGTTTAAGTCCTAAGAATAGTACATTTAAAAAACAACGCCCAACTTTGCATTTGCTTTCTGACCAATTTTCCTTCCAGGTTCCGACTAATCTGACTCCATTGCCATTCTTATTGAAAAAAAATACTGAAGACAAATTGCTGATTTTTCTTGACAGATAACAAATTTTTTACTTCTTTTCATGTCAGTGTAGGAGAGGATCATTGCTTTTTTTAGTTAGAACAACAAAACATTACAACATGGGTAATTAGTAATAGTAATCAAATATTACAAAACAACACAATCACACGGGATCAAGCTATAAAAATTCACTTCTTCTTTTTTTTTTTTTCTTTTTTTGGGGTAGAGCTCTAATGTAAAAAGAGAGAGACAGAGTGACGAGAGCATACCTGGAGAATGACCCACTCTGTGATTGCTATCTCCCCAGCAATGTCCGCCTATTATTCAAAGAAAATAATACTCCAAGATTAAATAAATACTGAAGAACTAGTACTAGTGTGGAAAGACTAAAAGTCAACCAAGCGAATCACATGCAAATTTAAAACAAAAAGAAAAGATTGAAAAGAAGAACTAGAACAAAGCCAAATAGATTGAACACAAAAAAAAATGCTGAAGAAGAGCAAAAATGACACAGAAAGTCGTACCAGAAGCAAGTGGAGAAGAAGGTATCGAAAAAGATCCAATAAGTAGAGACTCCATGATATAACCCCTAATTCTCTTAATAAGAGAAACTATGTGTTTTTTTTCCTAATCAAAGACTGATATTAGGTGTATAGAAAGAGGGAGCCTAATACGTAAAAAGGGAAATTTTACAGAAACAATGGGCGTTCTGCTTCTGGAGTGAAAATAGTACAGTTCTGGTCCCATCCTTTTTTGTATTTTTCTGCTCACCCGCATGGCGCTGCTCCCCCTCACTACCACGTCCATTTCTTTCAACCAGATCTCAAACCGACAAAATCTCAATTTCAGTCCTAAGGTCCAGTCGGAATCAGACAGGCTGTTCTCAAATTAAACCCAGTTGACCCGATCATAAACCAGAAAAACTTTACCAACCTGATTACACTCAAAGATTGGGATGCGGAACGGAATTTTCTTTCCTCCTCCGAACAATCTCCTCCCTCGGAGTATTGAATTACTGGAGTTAATTACAAATGTTTCTATTTGTAAATTTTTTTTTTTTTCAAATTACCAGCTAATTGCTTCGGTTATTTCATAAACCGAACCCAAACCGGATCGATTTTGCTGGTACGGTTAAATTCAGAATTTATGATTATCAATTCGATTTTCATTTCTTAATATGCTAAAACCGAAATATTCGATTCGGTTTCTTACATCATGAATGGAATTTGCACACTCACACGCCTATCAAACCCTGAGAGCAACCTCGATTCATCACAATAACAGACTTGGGCAACTAGCATTTGCTTTTCCATTTTTACAACACGGTGGATTTGGACAGAGTTTAAGAACTGTGGTGCAAATAACATAAATAGCTCCTTTGTGAGTGAGAATTTTTATCTTGATCTCAATTTCTAGTAATAATTAATTGCAGTTCCTGTTACCAAAATTGAATTTTGATGCAATTTCTAAGTTTGCTGTAACTGTTCGTCTTGACAATAGATTGCAAATCACTTCCAGGATGGAGTGTGCTTTTCTAAATGAATAGCTGATTGAAAAAAGCCTTAATAAAACTGAACTTACGTTCAATGAGGTTTGAATTATAGGCTTGATATTGTCTGTTCATGGTCTTGTTATTAATTTCAGTGTGTAGGGCTTGTAGATTCGATTCTGTATTATAAATATTATTTAAATAATTAAAATTTTCGAATTCAACAGTTCTAATATCAGTGTGTGTGTGATAGGGTGACATGAAAATTTTGTTCTAATTAAATTCAATCATCTTCTAATGAAAGGGAAAAAAAAATTCCTTGCAAGATACGTGTTCTTGTTTTGCATACTTTAACGTAATCAGAATTCCTTAGACTATCAGCAGATACCGTATTTTTGTCAAATCCATGACAGGACCTAAATGTACCGCTGCTTGTCTTTTTACACAAATCCTATAATCTTCAATTCTTGAATCGAACATATGCTGCTAATGTCTCGAATCTTAATCATATACTATATAACAAGCTTATTTGGAATTATTCTTGCCAATATAGTTATAAATAGAGGCAAGTTCTTTTGAAAAATTAAAACCCATAACAAGGAACAGCAATCTAAAAACAAAAATGGCAATGAAAGTGGATATCATTTCTTCTGAAACCATACACCCATCTTCACCAACTCCTAATCATCTCAGAAACTTCAAAATGTGCCTTTTAGATGAATTGGCACCTCCCTCTTATGTCCCAATTCTTCTTCTCTATTCTCCTGGTGATGGGGTCGATTCTATATCAGAAAAATTGAAGAAATCACTATCAGAAACACTCACTCGCTTTTACCCTTTATGTGGAAAACTGAAAAGAAATATTTCTGTTGATTGTAATGATGAAGGAGCTATATTTGTTAAGGCCAAAGTGAATAATATTTCAGTTTCTGAGATTGCAAGAAACCCAGAAACTGATAAGTTGTATCAGCTTTTTCCATTTAACCCTTACAAGACAAGGCCAGAGAGAGAAGACGGAGCAGTAATCACAGGTGTTCAGGTTAATTTTTTCGAGTGCGGCGGCGTAGGAATTGGTGTTTGTGTTTCTCATAAAATAGTTGATGGTGCTACGATGTCTACCTTCCTTAATGCTTGGGCTGCTGCTGCCACTGGAACCGGCGGCGGCGATTCCTCTGTGTCCCCTGCCTTGGACTCTCATATTTTCTTCCCACCTAAAGCCATAGATATACTCAAACAAAGTGATATGATTAGAAATGAAAAGGTTATAACTAAAAGATTTGAATTTGGTGCTGAGAATTTAGCAAATTTAAAGGGAAAATTGAAGACCAGCAACTCTACCCGTGTAGAAGCTGTTACTGCACTTATCTGGAAATCTGCTATGGAAGCAGTTAGAGTGAACAAAGGAAAAGATAATAAATTTCCATCATCTATTGCAACGCATATGGTCAACATTCGCAATAGGACGGAACCACCATTGCCAAGTTATTCATTAGGCAATTTATGCAGGTTCTCAGTAGCACCATATCTTGAAAACAAGGAAGAAGTAGAGCTTGAAGAATTGGCAAGTCTGCTTCGAAAATCTATTCAAAAGATTGATAAAGATTATGTGAAGAAACTTGGAGGAGAAGAAGGTTTGTTAAAGGGGTTAGAACCTCTGAAAGAACTAAGAAAAGTAGCATTAGGAGGAGAGGGAGTTGAGGTTTATACATTTAGTAGTTGGACAAGATTTCCTCTTTATGAGATTGATTTTGGATTTGGGAAGCCAATAAAAGTTTGTACAATAACTGTGCCTGTTAGGAATTCAGTTATTTTGATGGGAACAAGATGTGGTGATGGAATAGAGGCATGGGTGAACTTGACTGAACAAGACATGGCCATTTTTGAAACTAGTGAAGAGCTACTTCAGTTTGTTTCTGTTGGAAGTAATACGCTTGACATGTGATGAGTATTTTATATAAAATACAGTTTATGAATGGATACGTAAATGTCCTCTAGAATTCTCCATTGTCTTTAAGCATGTTGCTAACTTGCTGTGAGAGTGTAAGAGAGAAAGGTTTATGTTATGAAAAAATGAAGAAAAAAAGGAAAAAAATGTTTGTTCTTTAATGGAGTTCTTAATGCTCTGTTTTCTGTCATAAATTTCTGTTTCAGTGTTTCTCTTTAAAGTTAATATTTTCAGTCCAAGCTCTCCAAAAACCAACAGTTTCCACAACTGCTTGATGCTGCTGCTGCTTTTGAATTATGTTACCATGTACTTTTTAATTTCATTTCAGTTTTCAGGACACCAAATTACAGATACCACTAATCTGGATTCGGTTGTATTTTTCTTTTTAATGCTGGAGGCATTCACATATTCAAAAATCTAAATTTCTTTGGTTTTCATTTCGAGTGCTTTATAATATTTACAAGTTAAGGAGCAAAATTAATTTGTTCTTCTATTTCGGTTTCATTATACTAATAAATCATCAGTTTTTCGAATGTAGTTAGCTATATACAAAATGAAAAAATAATTTATCACTATGATTTCTAAATGTTGCCGATTTGCTTCCATATTTGTGTTTGATTACCCAATACACTAATTCCTTGATAATATGTTTAGCAAAAATAAACTCGAAACTTCCTCATCTTCCAATCTTTCATGATAAATACGATGACTAACACCTCACATTACATTCTGCTTGGCATGATTCTTGCTATGATTAGTTTTACATTAAACAATCTAAATAACTATTGCTTTTTTTTTCTACACAAGTAAATCCTACTTTTTTTTTCCCAGAAATAGAGTAGCTCATTCTAAATTTTTGTTATTAATGCCTTTTTAAGGGGAAAATTAATACATAATTTATTGTAACCAATGGTTGACAATTTTATTTTCCTGAGAGGATAACGTTCTTTTACAATGTAACTCAAAATTTAATAAAAACAAAAGACAAAACGGAATCCACGGCAAAGATTGCTCTTAAAATGATGGCAAGTTCTTGCGGAAAAAAGACAGCAATCCAAAGAGGAGATTAAAAAAAAAGGGCAATGAAGGTGGAGATAATCTCTCATGAAAAAATAAACCCATCATCACCAACGCCTAATGATCTTAGAGAGTTCAATCTGTGCCTTTTAGATGAATTGGCACCTCCCTTTTATATCCCATTTCTTCTTCTCTACTGTCCTTCGGATGATTTTAACAATGGCATTACAGATCATTTCAATGCTGTATCGCTGTCGAAAACTCTAGCTAGCTTTTACCCTTTGTGTGTGGACAACTGCAAGGAAATATTTCCGTGGACTGTAACGATGAAGGCGCCATCTCCGTTAAGGTTAAAGTGAATAGAGCAGTATCTGATATTGCAGTATCTCAGATTGTGAAAAACCCAGAAAATGATATGCTGTATCAGCTTTTTCCATTTAATCCTTACAAGGTGAGGCCAGATGGATCTAGGGAAAGTGGAGAAGCAGTGATCACAGGCGTTCAGCTTAATTTCTTCGAGTGCGGAGGGTTTGGAATTGGTGTTTGTGTTTCACAAGATTGCAGATGGCAATTCAGTCACATCTTTCCTTAATGCTTGGGCTGCTACCGCTACTGCTGCAGATACCACTCTATCGCCTTCCCCTGACTCTCATAGGCTGAAACCCAAAGGTGTGCATATACCCAAACCAAGTGATACAATAGTTAGAAATGAAAAGTTATAACCAGAAGATTCGAGTTTGATGCAAGAAATTTAGCAAACTTGAAGGAAAAGATAAAAAATGGCAACTCTACCCGTGTATACCGCACTTATCTGGAAATCTGCAACGGAAACAGAGTAAACAGAGGAAAAGATAGACTTCCATCATCTGTTGCTACTCATCTAGTCAACATTCGCCACCGATGGACCAACATTGCCTGTTCATTCATTAGGCGAACTATGGCGGTTGTCACTTGCACCATAGCTTGACCAGAATGAAGAACTGGAGTTAGAAGAGTTAGTAAGTCTTATTCAAAAATCTCTTCAAAAGATCGATAAAGATCATGTGAGTGAACTTCAAGGAGAATATGGGTTGTTGAAGGGTTTAGAACCTATGAAAGAACTGAGAGAAGTAGGTTTAGATGGTGAGGGAGTAGAGGTTTATACTTTCAGTAGTTTCACAAGGTTTCCTTTTTATGAGATTGATTTTGGATGGGGGAAGCCAATAAAAGTTTGTACAATAAACGTGCCTGTCAGGAACTCGGTTCTTTTGATGGAGACGAGATCTGGAGGTGGAATAGAGGCATTGAGCAGACATGGCCAAGTTTGAAACTAATGAAGAGCTACTTAAGTTTGTTTCAGGAAGTTCTTGATGCTGCTTTTCAATTTGCTAACTAATTTGGTTATTGTTGGTTTTGGGATTTCAACTATCCGATGTATTGCTTTAATATTACCTTTATGTTCACTTCATATTACAAATCTTTTAAAAGAAAGCCTTATATTGAATATTCAAGTGCCTGAAGAAAAACAAAAATGTCTTTGCAATGTAAAGTAACACATTTGAATCTTTAATCCAGAAATTGCAGGTAAAATGAAAAAAATAAAAATAAAAAGAACAATAATCGAATGACAAATTAGAGAAAATAAGAATATTCAGGAATTGGAACCAATGTTCCTATATGCAAAACATCCTCAAGTATGTTTCTAAATAAAATTGCTTTTGTATAGACAATGGAACTTACCTGAAGAAAATGAGAAAGAACTTCACACTTTCGTTTCTAGTTCAGAAATGCCTCCCTAATGCTTACCAAGAGCTGAATGTAATAATTTTGATGCTTCACAAAGTTAAGAATCCAAATCATTGTGATTCCAGATTATCGCGAACCCGGGAAGCTAGTCTTTGCACAGAAAAATCATCAAAGGACTCATCAATATCCTTAATCTTTGAGACAAACTCCATAGCTTCATTATATTTTCTTGCTTTGCAGTAACCATCCACCACAATCTTGTACGTTAACTCATTTGGTTTGCATTTGTTCTCAATCATGTAGCTAATCACATCATTTATTTCTGCAAACAATCCTTGTTTTGCATAGCCAGAAATAAAAGTATTGTATGTAAAAATGCAGGGTCCAATTCCCAAAGATGTCATCTCAGATAGAAGTCTTAAAGCCTCACTCATGAGTCCTCGCCTACAAAAACCTTTGATGACAGTGTTATATGAAACAAGGTCAGGTTTCCCTCCAGATGTTAGAAGCATCCTCAATACATCTTCTGCTTTCCTGCCATCTCCCCCTCTTGCATACATGTCCATCAAGCTATTGTATGTTACAATATCCGGCTGCAACCCACTCTCAAGAATCAAATGCAGCATTTCATGAGCACGGTTATACATCTTGTTTTTGGCAAATATTGAAAGCATAGAATTAAATAAAACTAAATCAGGCTTGTAGCCGTGTTTCTGCAATGCCAGAAACGCCCTTTCCATGCCTGGTAATGATCTACACTTGAAATTTGCAAGAACAAGGGTTCTCAGAAGCATCCAGCTTGGAAAGATATGACCATCATAAATGTCTTTCTCAATTTTTTCTATGCCTTTCACATTCCTTCCCTTCGCATAAGAATGAAGCATCAGTGAGTATGAGGTCTCACTGGGTTTGAAGCCCTTATTTCTCATGTCTTGGATGATTGACTCTGCTGCTTTCCAATCCCCCCGTCGAGCTAGAGCATTTAGAAGGGCATTATATGTGGTAACACATGGAGTAAACCCTGCCTCTATCATCTCATCATGCATCTTAGCAGCATCAATATCTGAACCGCACCGACCGTAGGCACTTATCAGAGAGTTGAATGTGTCTCTACCAGGCTCAAACCCACAGCTTTTCATTTCTCGAAAAACACGACCCACATATTTGTGCATATCCTTATTGCCGCAAATAGCAAGCATTGTGTTCCATGTAATACGATTAGGAGCACATCCATTTAATTTCATATCAGACAATATCTTCATCATCTCCTTTGATCGAGACTTCTTGCCCAGCATACCGAGGACAGCGTTGTAAGTACACACATTAGGAACACAACCCAATTTCTCCATCTGATCAAACAACCTTAAAGCCTTGTCCACCTCTCCTGCTCTTCCATAAGCATTTATCACAGTAGTGTATGTAACAGCATTTGGCATGATTCCCTTACCAGCCATTGCATCTATAACAGCTGCTCCTTCCTCGTAGAATCCTGCCCTCACATAAGCTGCAACAAGCTCATTATAAGTTACAGCATCAGGCCGGCAACTACTATCCTCCATCTCTTTCAAAACGCTCAATGCCTCTGGGTAATTCCCTGCCTTCCCAAAAACTTGCAGTAAAGCATTATAAGTAAAAGTCCCGGGTACATAGCCGTGCGACTTCAATTCAGCAAGGAAGTTTTTTGCTTCATTTAGTAAACCTTCCCTCCCACAAGCAGATATAACAGTACTACAAGTAAATTCATCAAACTCGAGCCCTCTGTTTCTCATTTCATCTAACAGCCCTAAAATCTCATTCCAAGACTGACCCATCTTCCCATAAACATCAAGCATTACATTGTAAGTTACCAAACTTGGGGACAACCCTGAATCTTTCATTCTCTCAAATATTTCAATTGCTCTCTTATATTTTCCAGTACGAGAATAAGCATGAAGAATAGTAGTGTAGCCTCGAACATCAAGCAAGTACTCATCAAGGGAAATTATTTCAAACAGCTTAGATGTAATAGAATGCTGTGACTCTCTACCAAGAATCCTCACCATCAATTTAATAGCTTGGCAGTCTAATTTCTTATTTTCGGATCCTAAGTTCAAAATGCTCCATTCAAACAAAGCAAGAGCTTTTTCCCAATTGCCAGAATGATCCAATGCTTTTAACAGGCTAATCAAATCTGATTGAAGCAACTCATATTTGGAAGAATCAAAGAAAGAACTCAAACTATCCAATGGCCGTTCTATAATTGAATCAAGTATCAACTTACCCTTTCTCGACAAATATTCAAGAGATGCACCTTCTTCTTTGTCGACATCAAAGTCGAGGACTGGAAGGGATTTTCTGACAAAAGCATGTTGGAGCTGTTTCTGGTTGGAATCATCAGAAATTCGAAGCGAAGAGAATTTGGTGTTATTCAATTTATGGGTGGGTGTGGAAGAAAGATGGAGGAGGTGTTGAAGAAGGGAGTCGAAATGGAAAGAAAGCTGGGAGGAGGAGGAAGGTGGAGGAGGCGGTGGGAGTTTAGCAGAGCTGAATTTGAGAGGTGGGTTGGGATGTGAGGGTCTGTTATTTGGGACAGGATAAACAGGTTTGTTGGGGAAGTGGAAGCCTTCCATTGCATAAACAAAAAATGGAGTTAGAACTTAGAACTGGATATATTAAGAAGATGATGAGCAACAGAGAGTGGAGAGATAGGCTAAAATGACTGGCCAGTGGCGCATGTCTGTTATTCAGCAGATTATTAGCCCTTCTAATCTCTTGGGCCTTTTTTTAAACATACAAGTTTTGGGGGTGTAACAGAAACGCTTCGTAAATTTTTCAATTTGTGAAATCGACCACTCAAAGTTTTGGAAAAGCAAGAAGGACTACGACACTAAAGTTTGGGCATCTGAGGATATTCTTAATAAAAAATTAATAATAAAAAACAAGTTAGAAAGTCGACAAAGTCAAACAGAAACCGCAAACTAATTTAGCCTGAATAACGCCGGCAACAACCATAAATGTTGCTGCCGGATCTGCCCTCCTTTTCTTCTTGCTTTAAAAGCAGAGAATCGAATCTCAATGGCAGACGGTTGGAAACCCTATACCCTTCGTCATCTAAAGTAGAAGAGAAGCATCACAAACTCGCATTCAGTTTCTCTCTAATCACACAACCGCCGTTTGAAGCTCTAACGAACAATAGAAACCAACGGTCAACTCCTCAGGTAAAGGGGAGTCAAAAAGTATCTATGTTGCTTCCAATTAAAGGCGTGAGGACCCTTAGCAGATCGAGTCAGGTCTCAAGCTCCATGGATATTTGATAAGTTACAACAAAGAGTTCCGCTGGAGAAGAAAAGGTTCTCGAGTTGTAGTACCTATTTAATCGAATTTCAATGATTTTTGATGATATTGAGGTTATTGAAGCCGGCAAAATGGGAGTTAAGGTGATTCCGACGAATTTGAAGTCGAAATCCGTGAAGAATACTGTTTTTCTCGTGAGCTATTGTCTGAATATGGAGTCGTCATGGATAAAGGTCTCAGTAAAAAAAAAAAAAATTGAGATTACATTCAAGATTCAGTCAAATGATACTTTGAGCTAATATCATTTTTTTTCCAGATTCTCAGTAGTAAATCTTTTAATTTTGGTGTAAATTCAAGTACTCGCAATATTATGAACAATAACATTTTGAAAATCAATATCAGAGAAAAAACAAAATTTCCAAAAACTTTAGTTCAGTTGGCACTCCCTACCTTTCTTTTTCTAATTTTTCTATGCGAACTCAATCACTCTAATACTTTCGACTTCTAATTCATCTTTTGTCCATCGAATCGAAAAATATGTTCCCAATAACACCATCTTCGTAAATACTTAATATTTTAACTCAACTATTATCATAAACACTGCCCAGGAGATGAATCGTACAATTTGCAACAACTCTTTGCTGAACAGAACTTCATAGAAATGTATTACTTAAAATACAGAACAGTAAGTTTAATCTAATTTCAACCATCTTTTTCTGTTTTCACCAAATCCCTAGACAGCAAACTGTTAGTTTCTCTCTATCCACCATTGCATCCAATTTTTTATATATATCGTGGACTAATCTGGGAACAAGAAATTTCAGCAACATAAAATAGAGCTAAGAAATGCTTGAGTAAAACCAGTAAGGTAAACTAACAAAAATATCACAAGAAATTTTCAAAACATACAAGTTATCCAAAACAGCACAAAAATCCCTTTGATCTTTTCTAAGCAGCAGCCTTACCCTCCTCGGCAGCAGCTTCGAATGTCTCCCCAGCAACAAGCTCAGGGACCTCATCATCATCGTCCTCTTGTGCTGCTGTTGCTGAGTCACCTGCACTTGGTGCCTGCTTCTGAATCTGCTCAGCTAACTTCTTCAGGTTGTCCAAATTATCAGGACCTAAAACAACAAAAGCATCGTACAACATTCAGACAATCAGAAATCCAAGTATCCAAAGATCAACGTGCAACAACAAATCTCAATGTGCATACCCAAATGGCCAAGGACTTGAGGAAGAATATCCTGCAATTCTGAAGCATATAACAGAACAGAAATTTAATATCAGAGCTCAAGTAATGTAGAGATGATAAACATATAATTCAAGAAACAGAGGAATAGTTAGTTATTAAGAACTGGAGGAGATGGTTATATGTAAGTATTAGATCATACTCTTAGTCTGCGGAGTTCCACTAACAACCCATGTATTAGCAGCAATTGATGCTTGAACTGAAATTAAAAAAAAAAAAAAAAAAAAAAAAAAAAAAAAAAAAACAAAAAAAAAAAT
>CANUEY010188204.1:0-24615 GCA_948099555.1 Croton setiger
TATTATTAATCCAGGAACTTGTTTTTATAAGATTACAATTTGTACACTTTGATTTGGATTTGTAATCCTATTCCAACTTGGATTATAACTTTGTAACCTATTCTAATTCTAAATAAAGAACAATTTTCCTATTAAGATTCTTATTTCTTCAAGATCAACTTCGACTTCGTTTTGCTAGCTTCCAATCCAACATGGCAATGCAACACCTCTCATATTCTTGTTCTTCATCCATCTTTAGGAGTTTGAAATTGAGAGTCTCGGTCTCTATAAACAAATAGAGATTGGATATTGTAAGTTCAAATGATTTATTTTATTTGTATGATTTGTTTGTGTTATACTGTTAACTTAGTATTCCATGTACTCTAAATTTGTTCAGTAATGAATGAATTAATTATGAAATTTCAAACTAATTTAGAGAATTGATGGTTTATTGATACTTGGTAGTAGACTAAAAAATTTTTAGTTAACCAATAATTTCGATATCGGTGATCAAATTTGAATAGTTAATTAACTGATTATGGACCAATCAATATCGGTGACGGGTAACTATTTGGCCTAGTTGTTTCTTTGCTAAGGGATGTATGGTTGTGATGCTTGTTTAATGAAATATACGGTTTGGGGGAAAAAAGAAAAAAAACTGCCAACCTACTAAAAGCTAAAACTAGCTAAAGAATAAAAGTTTCATTTGAAGCTGTATTTAGCCGAAGTGGAGCCAGAGTGAGAAGAAAGCCTCTAAAATTTAGATTAATTAAAAAAATAGGAAAGCAAAAACCTGAAAAAGAAAAAAAAAAGGCATTAGGGGCTGGCTGTGGAGTGAAATGAGGAGAGACGAAAAGTCAAAGCACATTGTTTGACCGCGTAACCCTTTCTTTATATTGGTTCCCACAGAAATAAAATTAAGGCGCCGTTTAATTTCTTCCAAAAACTTCTTTAATTTTCTGGAACGTTTAAAAAATGCCTTAATTCCCCAATTCCTGTAATCTAATTTGTTTCTATATATAAGCCGCTTTCTTAGATACGTTTTTTAAACTTTTCTAAAATTCTTTTTACTTATAAATAATATCCTGATTTTAATATAGTCAAAAAAACTCAATCTTCTGAATTAATTACAAATTTAAAAAGCTCCAAAAATAAAAAAAAATAAACTTTTATAGTAATTTTCTATTATTATCACAAACTTTTGGATAAATACCAATTTAATAAGTCAGATATTTTATTAAAATTAAACAACTCTAGTAGCGCTATTATCAGAGTAATATTTTATTAACACAGTACACTGATATTTTGCCTCTACCATCAGTCGACCAAAACCCTCCTCTCTCAGTATACTCTTTTTTACCGCAATATTACTTTTCAATGAACATAAAAATAAAGGAAAAAAAATGTAATTATTGTGAGTAGTTGTATTTTATTTTTCATTTTGTAATAGTTGATTTTTTATTGTTTGAAGCATTTCTTAATACTTTCGTGTTTTCATATAAAATAATTGAATATGATAGCAACAGGCAATAATTAGAAGCTATTTAAGCGAAAGATGTGATCAGAATTTAGACTCAAACAACTCTTAAATGTAGTTTATAGATAGTAATTGATGATTTTATTTTTTTCTAAAATTCTATTTATGCATTACTAATGAACAATCAAATGTTATACTACTTGCTGATTTACATATGATAAAACTATTGAAACTCTTATATTAAGCACTTAAATCCATCTAAAGTTTCAATGTTTGATGAACAATGGACAAAAAACACATGTATTATATTCTCCCATCACAATTTGGTATGGAATATTGTTTAGAAAGACAAAATACATATTAAAATAAAAACTAAGTAATTTATAATTAACTCTTTTCTAAAATTGAATATAAATTTAAAGGAAAGTTAAATTCAATTATTAGGTTAGTTCTTAGGAATATAAACTCTGGAGCTAACATGGAAACATACTCTACAAAGTAGGATAAAAATTGAAAAGGTCTCTAGAAGGAGACCCTTTTTTTAAAATTAGCCATCTAAATATGTTGACTACAATACATTAATATATGTTTTGGTAGTGGAAATCCAATAAACTCTGGGATCTTATTCTCGTTGTCTTTTCTTGAAAATTTTCTTTTTTCAAACACTTCTTGCAATTTCATTTTATTTATGATGGATTGAAACTTTTCCTTCTACATACTAGTTTTTTTTTTCTTTTTTAATTATTCTTCTATTTTAATAACAAAACTTAGCCTACCATTTCAACATTCAACTTTTGTGAAACAATTTTTAATTTTGAAAAGTTGAAAATAAATTCAACACAAATTCAAAAATAAGAATTGGATATAATATTTTTCCAACCTAGTGTGAGAGTTAACTAACCCAATAACATAACCAAACAGCCTCATTTTCTTCCTAGAATACCACCATTAGCTGACGACGGAGCGACCCAATTACTCACTCACCTTGATGACCGCTTTATTTTATTTATCTATCGAAACAGAGTTAAAAATTTAAAAAATTTAAACGTGGACATGTACATGGGATATTATGTTAGCATATGAGTTATGTGAACTGGCGTAGTCAACAAAACCAGATATGGAATTTGTATTTTTTTTAAGACAAGTTCGAACTTATAGCAGTAATTAAGTTAATGACTGAATTAATACGCATGTTTAAGGCGGACGAATCAGAGAAGTCCACGTGGCGTGCGCTGTAAATTCGCATAACTATTATGCGAACTCGTTCAAAATTTGAATATAGTTCGCATACCTGGTATGCGAACTTACTTTAAGATGTGAGCAGTTCGTTTCCTCCTTTCTTTTTCACAACACTTCAAATTCGAATGTTCGCAGCGGCTACAGAAGAGTGTTCGGATTTTTTTTTTTTTTTTTTGCGACAAAAAGGTGTATTTTTTAATTTAAGTGTTCTTTTTTTTTTTATATTTGTTTTAGTATTTAGGCGATTTTTAGTAATGATATTAAATGAGGATAATATGTATGATTAAAATAAAATTGTAAGTTAATTGTAGGATTTAATGATTTGTATGTTTTATATTTACGATAATATTTGATTGATAGGGTGTATGTTTAAAAATTAATTTAAATAATACTATAGAATAATATTTATGTTTACTGAAACATAATATTTTTCGTAGTAAATATTAAATAATATATGCTATGTTATTATATTAGGGTTTAAAATAGTTTTATTTTAGAGTAGGTTTTTAAAAATTAATTGTTAAGAGAAACATATGCAGCAACACTTATAAAGTTTTTCAGTTTTCGATTCTTGATTCTGATTTCCCGTTCCAATCCTAACGGGGAATCAGAGCAGATTTGTACTAAAAAATTTTTGATATTAATTCTAGTTAAGTTCTTTGAAAGTGGTTACTAGTTTGTCCGGAACCCTCAAAACTATGCATACATCTATAATAAAATATAGTATATAGAGGTAATTGAGTGATTGAAAAGTAAAAACACTAAGATTATAAAATAGGTTAATTCTTCTTTTTCTTTTTTGTCTCTTTGCCTACTTAATTATTTTTTTTAGTATTTCGATGCACAAAATGATTTGGTACTCTGTTTGGATGATTGTGATAACCCATAAGCTGCTAGAAGACGAATCCTTGCACACCAAAGTTGAAACTCACATAAAGACAACCCAAGAAGACCAATTTCTAACACCACTCTTTAATTTAGCTTTCTTTTTTTAATAGCTTTCGTACAAAATAACTCTAGAAACCTTTTTAATTTTAGTTTTTCAGTGCAACAATATCAATTAGTATTTCTAGAACCTCCCAACAAACTCAGTTTCTCAAATACTTCTTTTCCAACATAAATTCCATATTAGGCCTAAATGAATTGTAACTATTCGTGATATTGTAGTATTATAGGAAATACTGGTTGGATAAATTACTTTACGTGGGCAATTATATTAGTTGGAAAAACCACAACATTAACACATTTAGGGAAAGAAACAATTGATCTATAAGTGCATGGATTATTTTCCTCTTCCACACGACTAACCTTTCCTATAACACAGGCTTTTTTGCTAATCTATTGATGGCAATGGAAGGATAGTTTAGATTATAAGCAGGAAATGGTTGAGTAGAACAATTTTTAGAATTTTTGTGTTGGGAGGATAGAAATTTTTGGAGATCATTAATAGGCATATCATAAACTAGTCCTGGATTAAATATAAGATCAGGTATTACATGACCTGATCCAAAATCGAATGGTGATGCTAATTTTCCTATTACCATTTAGTGTGTAATTTCTAGTGTTCTCCCAATATGTAGCTGCATGTAAAATTGGAATGAAAGTGAGATTTACCAAATCACCAAACCTTAAAACATGTAACATTACTAGATTATTCAATTAATTGCATAGATTAGAGATGTGTAGCTAGCATCATTGCTTGTTAATCCCAAATGCGATGAAAAATCATTGGTATGTGAGTTTTTAGAGGTTATACAATCAGATTTGCAGAAACTTACTCAAAAAACGTAAGGTCTCTCTTTTCCTTATGTTCCCCTAGACACCACGATCATATATATATATATTTTGTTTTAGAGCTAAATTTTATTTCAGTCCTTAAACAAAATAAAAACCCATAATTGATTTGTACACTTTAATGCCTATAAGGGTTTGATCACCAATTTAATCAACTATTTAAACTAAAATACTGTATGTCTTAATTATTTACATATTTAGCCTACACATATAAAATTAATTATCAAATAATTTTATCAACTATTTTTAGTAACTATCTATAAAATATTAAAATATAAAAGCTAAAAAGATAAGAATACTAATTATGTTTATCAAAAGAAGTTGTTTTGAATTTTCATTTTAAATAACTGAAAGATAATAAAAACTAAATAGTTGCTAGTTGTTTTAATAATTATTTGTAGAAATAGAAGAATAAAAATTGAAAGCTAAATGGATTAATTTTTTATAAACCATTCCGCAGCCATTTTTATATAGGAGCTATTTAAATCGTTACAAAATTACTATAAAAATAACTTTTGCTAAAATGTTAAATGCTACTTAAAAATCGGTGCTAGACACTACTGTTAACCTTTAATAATAATAATAATAATAATAATACCTATGGTCATCAAAGTGGATTTGAGTGTAGCAAAAGAAAAGAAGAGAGGGAAGCTGCGCAGTAAAAGAAACAAACTAAGGTTCCATCTCTAAATCACAAAAAGAAACGGATCGAAGCCCAAGACCCGATCCAACGAGTAGCCACTTCAGATAAAGTTGACCAATCAGAAAGCAATTAACGATATAGCTAGAAAACGGATAATAGAACCCACGTGATGAGCTATTGTAAATATAAGATACACTCAGTAGTAACACTGTACAGCTATATATATAACAATAGAACATAATTAGAGAATACAATTTTCTTCTCTAGAATTCTCTATTTGGAACTCTGGGGCTGCAATGTCAGGCTTTCAAAATAACAGACTTAATCAAAAATGTAATTTAAAAATGAGAAAATTAAGTATAGAAAAAATAATTCACGATATGTCAAACTCGTCCAAAATAGGTGCTCTCCTAATACGTATTATTTCAATTGAATGTAAAATTCTAGCAGTTGGTTCAACACTATAAATACTAAAGTAAATATATTGATTATTATCACTTGAATAATGAAAAAACAAAACTTCAGGTCTGAATTAATCAGACAAAATTCGGAGACCTAGCAAGCTTAAAATGAAAGAGTGAGTATTGAGTATTTGGTTGCACTTAGTAGAGTAGATGTATTGTTGTAGAACTTGAAAATCAGAAAAGCCAATTACAGAAGTGGGTATTTGATTTAAATATGATAATTTACCATATTGATTTTACATCTATCGACAGCAGTAGCAGCAACAGTCAGCAGCCAAGGCGCAGCATTGAAAACGGTGCCGCGCCCGTTATTGCATGTAAAAAACCAATAGCTTAAACATCTTGGGAGAATAAGGGGGAGGATGCTTTGCTTTTGAGCCAGGAGATAGAGTTATAATATCAATATTATCACTAATTGCATCATCAAAAGCCTTTAAAATATCTGCTCCGTCACAGAAATCATGCCAACATGTCTTATAAACTGAGAGAAGGGCATAAGGGGCTCCGCCTTTCACCGTGACTGAAATGCCATAACCATCATAGTTTAGTTCTGTGCCTAATGCAGTTGAAGCTCTGTGAGTCCCATGCCCATAATCATCTCTTGCACTGCTGCGTATAATTGTATATCATTTATAACATGAGACCCACTTGAATTCTGATATCCTGAGTTATAAAATCGGAAGCTAACTATTTTGCTGCAAAATCCAATATTATAATTATTATTGTGACAACGTAAATGATATCAAATTAAAATAGTCAGGTATTCGAATCCTATACTAGCGTCGTAAGTGAGCTCTAAGTTGATAATTTAACTAAAAATTTAATTTGCCGATAAAAAAAAAAAATATTTTAAGTTCTTGGTGCAAGATGATAATCCAGACTGGGTAGCAGGCACTTTTGTTATAGCTTGGAGGAGGCCCTAATTTTGATGGATCGAAATTTGCTAATTCAGGCCAAACACCTATAATGAATTAAACACAGGTTAGAAAAAATTAAACTAACTTTGTAGAATATATTTTAATTTTAGCTAATCAAACGAGAAATTATAGAGATTACATAGAATATAAAAGAAATCACATAATTACCACTATCTAAATGGCCAATGACCACATTAGCTTTGGGATTATCACGTTGTTCATATAAACCTTTGAATTTGTTCTAAAAGAAAATTCCATATTCTTGTTGTCTGTAATTTGTATACTTGACTTTCGAAAACCGAAATCATTGAAGATGTTCTCAAAATATTACAATTAATTAAGATCATGTAATTGAATTAGTGTATTTTTTTTTTTTTTTTTTAAGATTTGGAAATAGTACTTTTCGTTTGATAAACATATAGAAATGAAATTACATCTTAACAAATTAGCTTCCTTAGGTGTAAGCAAGGCCGAGAATCCCCTCAAATTCTTGTGATAATGATTAACAACCTTACTTCGTGCATGTTTGATGCTGCAATTAATTGATTAATTCAATCAAATAAGTAAAAAAAAAAATAACATAAAATTTTATTCCAATATATGAAGCAAGCAGTTCTATAGTTGGCATTGATCAAAGACTCAGAATCTGAAAATGAAGGATGCCCCATGTACACAATATATTGCTACCAATTAAAAAAAGTTAACAATTGTAACCTTTTTATGATGGAAAAATAAACAGTAAAACTAAATTGTTTAAACAATGCATACCTTATGCTTAGAGTCATGTCCATGAGTTGAAGAACAATTGAACTTCGATCCACAAGTAAAGAACATGAAACATGGACACATTAACGTGTAAAAGTAGGTAATTTTCATCATCTTTCTTCAGAAAATTAACTTTGCAAAGAAAAAGCTTTAAGAAATGTAAAGTGATGAACAGAAATGCATACTAATTGTTTGATTTATAGTTAATCTCTTTGGGATAATTATTAATGTTATGAGTGGTATTGACAGATGATGGAGAGATAAGGGTGTCCTAGCCTCTTGGAGTTATTTAAGGATGGCAAGGCTTAAGCATTGGAGAGATAAGGGATTAAGGGTGGTTCTAATATTCAGCAAGGATTCTAGATTCACATAAGATAGAACATCACAAATACAATGTGGAGGAATATCCTTCCAAACCACATAATCTGTCATATTGGAACTAGCCCTAGCTAACACATGAATTGAAGGTTAAATAATTGATTGATTGTGTTAAAAGCAATATGTTTCATAATATGTTCATTCTAATTGAAAATTTTAAGTTACTTATTGTGATTTCCTCCAATTCATATTAATACTTTTTTATGTTTATATTAACATTAAAATATGGTCGGCTAGATGTTTTAATTTCCAAGCTCAAAAAGTTTTTAGAGCATCTCTTACCAAGAAGAAAACTTTGTTAGGCAATCCAATTAGTTATTTTGGATACCTTTTTGAAAAGTGAAGATCTAAAATGCAATTTCTCTAAATTACATTATATGCCGATTTGATCCGTACTAATTTCAGGAGGGGCAAACGTGATATCATTTTATGTAGTTTTTAGTATGTTTAAGATGTTGGTTTTTTTTTTTTTTCTATTCTATAGATATGTCACTGAAATACGGAGAATGTGCATGAAATTTAAGGAAATCCCTATAAATGATATTCTATGAATTTGGATTTCCTCATCTTACTAAATCAACCAAATCTACACCTTAAAAAACTTTTTTTTAAAGAGAAATTTATTGATTTTTAGAGGCTTGCGAAACCAATATTAACAGCGGAACAAGTCTGATCATTAGAAAGAAGAGAAGATAAACTAGATTGTATGTAGATATTTCAACATACAGACATTAAAGTCCAAACCATGCCCATAAGCAACGAGCAAGCCAATCAGCACAGAAATTAGCTTCATGACAAATTAAATATTAAAAAAAAAAAAAAACCCATTAACAAGAAACTACAATCTAATGTAAAAATGGATATTATTTATTTTCAATAACCAAAACTAGTACATACATTAGTTAAGAAATAATAAGAGCAACAGTAGTCTTAACAAAATGTTTATCACCATCAGTCCATGTTATGCTTCCATAAACATTTTCCGAGCAATATAAATTCTCAAAAGTGGCAGTATAAGTAATTGTAGGCATACCAGGAGCAAAATTCAGTTTGCCTGGAGAAACCCGAACACTAATACAATCAGGAAAATCCATAACTGCCCTGTAAATATAAGGATTATCTTCTTCCTCCAAGCGGGTAATTTGTCGCGTAACAATTACAGGCTCTTTGGTTAATCCATTAATGGCAATGGAAGGATAGTTCAGATTATGTGCAACAAATGTTTCTTCACCATAACATGTTACTGGCATGCCATCCTTATCATAATAAATTTTGGAATTATTAAGGAATTGGATTTCGGAGCATACGAATTTATTGAGATCATTAATTGGCATATCATATACTAATCCAGGATTAAATATAAGATCAGGTACAACATGACCTGACCCGTAATCGAAAGGCGATGCAATTTCATGTTGTCCTGAAAGTGTGTAATTTCCTGTGTTGTCCCAATTAGTAGCTGGATATGAAAAAGGAAAGTAATTATTATAATAAGAACTTAATTAATTAACATCAATTAATTAGTTAATTAAAAAAAAAAAAAAAAAACCTGTTGTCATTAAAGCAGATTTGATTGCGGCCGGGGTCCACCAACTATTGGTACCCTTGAGATAACTCAAAAGAACTGCAGCAACACCTGCAATATGAGGACATGCCATGGAAGTTCCAGAAGTATAAGCACGGTCGTCGATGTCATAAGTCCGAGGTGGTTTGGTTATGGGTTGATTTGGTGGGGGCGGCACATTTTCTGGCCAACCTGCTAGTACGGCTGATCCTGGAGCTGCAATATCAGGCTGCATCGAGATAGCCAGAAGTATAATTAATTAAATAACCTAATTACAATTAACAGGATACTCAATAATAGAAAAAAAAAATGAATTTCTTCAAACATACCTTGATAATATCAGGTGTAATAGGATTAGGTCCTTTTCCAGAATAGGAAGCCACTTTGGGTGCTCTCCTATTGCGTATCATTTTCTGAGAACTTAAGATTCCAGCAGTTGGTTCTACACCTTTTAGCCTATATACATATAATATATATAGCAGATGAAATTAAGCAAGTTATTACTTAATTAGGAAAAAGAAAAGGTATTAAGTAGTAATTAGGTACCTTGGATTGATGGAGTTGATATATTGTTGTAAAATTTGAAAATCAGAAAAGCCAATTACAGAAGTGGGTATCTGATTCAAATAAGATAATCTGCCATCTTCATTTTGATTATGAGAAACAAGTATCATTCCGATCCCTCCTGCTTTTTCTACATTTGCTGATTTATGCAAAACAAAATCTCCCAATTCTTGATGCTCTTTTTCTCCCATTAAACACACTACCACCTTTCCTCTTACTCTTGACATTTCTAAATCTCCATTGCAATTACTGTAATATACCAAAACAACATTATATACATGATAATTACTTGGGGTTCTAATAGAACCACCGGTTCTGCAACTTTTTTTTCTTTCTAATTCAAATGTTAAACTGTCTCTACAAGAGTCTCGTGATCAATTATAGAGGTCGCAATTTGCAAAATTTCACTATGCATATATAAATTTCAAATAAAACAGTTAAATTTATATGTACATGGTCAAATTATTACTAATTGATTGAGACAATTCAACGCTTAAAATAATTAATAAAACGCTGACATAGGGGAGCCGAACCGCCTATAACAGCCCATATATATTCTTCAATTCTACTCGATAAAACTAACAGAAAATTGTAGAAAATGAAACGTACCTTTCATTATTATCTGCCATTACAACTCCAAAGTTACGTAGATCATTAGGATTATAACCATAACCCTTCAAAATTTGACCATTACCAAGAACAACATTACTAATTATGTCTCTATCAATAGAAGAAGCTGCAACAGTAAGCAGCCAAGGCGCAGCATTGCTAACAGTACCAGGGCCATAATCTCCATTATTACCACCAGCAGCAACAACAAGTTTTCCGGCCAAAAATGCATGCAAAGATCCAATAGCAAAAACATCACTAAAATAAGGTACAGGATCAGTACCGCTTGGACAAAGAGATATTGTAATAATATCAACATTATCACCAATTGCATCATCAAATGCCTTTAAAACGTCAGCTCCCTCACAATTATTATGCCAACATGTTTTGTAAACGGCGAGACGGGCATATGGTGCTCCGCCTTTGGCCAGGGCGGACGAACCATATTCGTCATAGTTTACGACCCTGCCTGCGGCCGTTGAAGCTGTATGTGTCCCATGTCCATAATCATCTCGAGGTGATGCGTATAATTGGTTATCATTGATAATTGGACCACCTTCTCTGGAATTTTGATATCCTGCGTCATAAAATCGAAAACCAACTATTTTGCTGCAACCAAAACCCAATTATTGATAATTAATTTATGTAATTAGATAAAAAATTAAGCATAGTGTATGAACAAGATTAGTAATTTACTTGTTGCAGTATAATAATCCAGAGCCATCATATCCTGAATAGCATTTACTATTGTAATAGCTTGGAGGAGGACCTAATCTTGATGGATCAAAATTTGCTAATTCAGGCCAAACACCTAACCATATAAATAACCAAACTCTTATTATGATTTTCAAAATAAGAAGAAAACTTAATAATATATAATTTTTTTAATTAGATTGTTGTACTAAATTAATAGATAAAAAATAGCAAGTCATGTACTGTGAAATTTGATTTGTATTAAAATTATACATAGTTATTGTTCTGTCCATAATAAAGGCAAACTGTAATCGACACCTAGTACATATAATATAATCCAACTGATCTCGAAACCTAGTAAATATAATACAACGAAATTCGAGTACTCTCTATCAAATCCAACGTAGATAATTGAAGAATAACTAACCGCTATCCAAATGGCCTATAACCACATCAGCTTGTGGATTATCACGATATTGTTCGTATAAACCTCTAAAAGGTTGATTTGCATTTTGTTCTAAAAGAAAATCCCACGTTCTTGTCGTCTGAGGTACATACACCTGACTTTCGAAGACCGAAATAATGGAAGAATGTTCTGAAAATCCAATATAATTCAAATAAATACATTGATTTAACATTATTAATTTTACAAATATATAATCAATCACCTACTCTTTAACATTTTAGCTTGTATAGGTGTAAGCAAGGCTGAGAAGCCTCTGAAGCTTCTATGATAATGGTGGATAATCTTTCTCTGTGCAATTTTGACACTGCAAAAATAATTAATTTATCAAAACAAATAATTAAATATCCAAAAAATTTTGTTAATTAAGAAGTAAATTAAACATAATAGTTTACCTGCCGATATATGAAGCAAGCAGTTTGTGGTTGGCATTGATTAAAGACTCAGAATCTGGGAATGAGTGATGACCCATGTACACAATATAATGCTAATAATAACAATTTCACAGAACAATTTCAATATATGAATGCTAATTTATAATTAAACTTAGAATCAACAAGACATAAACTAAACATATACCTTATCATTCTTAGGGGGATATCCATTAGTTGAAGCATGAGAAAAGAAGCAACATTGTAACAGAAACATATAAAAGTATGTAATTTTGATCATTTTGAGATTGAGAGACATCACTCAATTCAGTTTAGAATGGAGAGCGATAAAACAGAATGAGTCTGGGTAAAATATATAATCTTTTTGTAATTTGAATATTTTCAATCAAATTTCAAAAATCAAACTTTAAACACACAATATATCATCTCCCACCATCACATCCTAACCGAAAATTGCATCAGCATTTATTTTAATAAATAAAAGTTAGCAAGGTAAATAAAATATCATTTACTTGCTAAGAAAATTATACATGAACATTACATTTTTAGAACTAGTAAATTTTCCGTACACATAAATGAGAGAATCCGTTAGAGTTTTTATTTGACGCGACCGTTTGAATTACGGTGACGCAAATAATTAAAACGGGTATATATATGATTTTAATAAAAAGAACAAAAAATAAGTTTTGGATCGATAAAATATTTTAACTTTGGAATTTAATTTTTACAACATCGTAATTTCGTTTCATAGGCATTGTCGAGGTACCGGAATCAGTACCGGATGTTGATTGGACCGTAAATAATTTTTGGTTCCGATAATAATATTTCTTTAATAAAATTTTTTATTGCATTTCTATTAGAAAAAATATGATAATATTTATCTCATTATATTTTATGAAATAAATAACGAAGATGTTATTTTTTTATATTTTAAAAATATATAATGCAATAAAAATTGATCATATCAATGATTTATATATAACTTTATACAATATATATTATATCTCACTTTCATACCCAAATTTTAAGTCAAGATTTGAAATATTATATACATAATAAATATACAATTTTTTATGAAAGCACTAGATATATGATCTTCTTTATAACATATAACATAGTAATTTATACTTATATTTTGTAATATAAATATATATATATACTCATAAATAAAGTAAATGAAAAAAATATTAATTGACTAACTACTTATTGATAAAATTACATAATCGCATCCATGCCTTGCCTAGTTTTATTAATTCCATCATATGTTTAAAAACAGTCTGTAAATTAGTTTGACCATTTTATACGGTTTGACAAACGCCAATGGTTTGGTTTGGTTGGGTTAAATTGGATTGGTTTGAGTGGTAGCTAGCCGTTGCTTCTTGCTACCGAGACGTCATCGTATCATATGCAAGCATCTACTACTGCCACCACCATGGGAATTACTGCTGTCAACCAATCCAGTCACAGTTGACAAGTAAGACCCATCTCTTAAACAAGTTTTTAAACGCGTATTTTCACTTCTACAATAAAATCCTCACGTTTTTTTGACCTTACACCCAATTTGGTCATGCCACGTCTAGATAACAATATACGTTGCACGATATTATTGGCTCAATTCAATGCAACGTATTTGATGCGACGTAGTAGATCAGAATATACTTACACGTGCGTCCTCCAATTCCTAACCTTTTAGAATTCTATCACGCAGCAGATAAATTGCTTCGCTCTTCATTTTTCTCTCTGATGTTTTTGGGTGTAAAGTGAGCTGAATTGCTTTGCTTGGAACCATAATGGCTAAGAGGAAGAGGAAAAATCTGAATTCGTAAGTGTGATTTAATTTCATTTTTTGGACTAAAGTGGCTAGCTTTTATTGCTTGTTTTTCTTTTCTGCTTGCTTGACGTTAGGGTTTCATGATATGATCTTTTTATCAAGGGGTTTGTTGATATGCGGATATGTGATTTTAGTATGATGCAATGTCCTATGTGTATGTTGGTTGTTAACGAAATCGAATTATGGGAAAATGGGATCCGAAATGGACATTTTGGTAGGTGACTGTTTATGGGTTTTACTGTATGGATGCGATTTGGAATGATAAATTCTGGACTATTTAAAAAAAATAATGATGCTCTGAATCTAGAAGAAGGAATTGAAAATTGGGTTTAACATTTATATTTTGAACTATGTAGTCAATTTCAAAGCGTTGATCTTCAGTGGATTTTGCTTGAATTTGTTTCTGTGCCTTCTTTTCTAAATTCTATTTTTCTGCTGCTTTTTTTTTTTTTTTTGGTTCATTCTTAGGTGTTGAGCTATTTATTTGTACGAGTTTGGATAAACAATGGACTAGGAATTTGATCTTGTATGTCAGCATTAAAATGTGTAATTGCTTGTAAGTAGGGAGTTCATATGAATTTATATCTCAACTTTTATGTATCTTTTTTTTTTTTTTAATCTAAACTTTTATGTATCTTATCATAGGATGTTTTGATTAAGCGGTTTTACTTTCCTGATCTAGTATTCTGTTTCATGGTATTTAGGAAGGTATCTATGGCAGTTGTTGAGTTGAATCCTAAATGAATGGACTTGCAGATGGTTTCTGTATTCTATCGAGATTCATTACTCATTCTTGAGTGTTTCAGTTTTTCTTGGTTGTTATAGAATTGTTTTTGTTATTATTTTTCTTGGAAGCAGGGTGTAATGAACAGAATTCAGTTAATTTTAACATTCCAAATACATTCTGGTTTCTAGGGCATTTAACAGGTTGCTACGTTTGAAATTTTCTTTGCTTTTTTTCCTGAACTCAGGAAGGCTTTGTACATCATTTATGTCCAAACTGAATTTTAAAATGTTTATATGAAGTGTTTTTGTTATTAGTGTGACATTTTATGGCCATGGGCTTGCTTGGTTTGTAGGTTGGCTGCACCAGCAGCTGTGGGTTATAAAAGGTTGACAACCAAGAATAAGAGAGAGAAACTGGAGCTACAAACTTGGTCTGATCTTCCTACAGAACTTCTGGAAATTATATTTGGTCATTTGCCTCTAAAGGATAACATTCGCAGCTCTGTTGTTTGCAAGAGATGGTGTGATGCTGCAGTTTCTGTCAGAGTGGTAAACCAATCACCATGGCTTATGTTTTTTTCAAAAAATGGTGATCTGTACGAGTTTTATGACCCAGCACAGCGCAAGACCTATCCCCTTGAGTTACCAGAGTTGTATGGGTCAAGAGTCTGTTACACTAAAGATGGTTGGTTGTTGCTATACAGACCAAGAACTCACAGAGTTTTCTTCTTCAATCCGTTTACTAAGGAAGTGATCAAGCTTCCAAGATTTGAATTGACGTATCAGATAGTTGCCTTTTCTTCCTCCCCAAAATCTACTAGTTGCGTGCTCTTTACGGTGAAGCATATCAGTCCTACAGTAGTCGCTATCAGCACCTGTCATCCTGGGGCAACTGAGTGGCTTACTGTTAATTACCAAAATCGTTTGCCTTTTGTAAGTAGTATTTGGAACAAGATCGTTTTTTGTGGTGGACTCTTTTACTGCCTTAGTCTGACGGGATGGCTTGGCGTATTTGACCCAACTGAATGTACATGGAATGTTCTTGTTGTGCCTCCGCCCAAGTGCCCTGATAACTTTTTTGCTAAAACTTGGTGGAAAGGAAAATTTATGTCTGAGCATAACGGGGACATTTTAGTTATTTATACATGTTGTAGCGAAAATCCAATCGTATTTAAGTTGAATCAATCAAACATGGCATGGGAAGAGATGAAGACACTTGATGGTTTAACCGTGTTTGCCAGTTTCTTATCTTCTCATTCAAGAACTGATCTCCCTAGAATAATGAGAAACAGTATCTACTTTTCTAAAGTACGTTTCTTTGGAAAACGATGCATATCATACTCTCTTGATGACAGTAGGTACTATCCTCGTAAACAGTGTCATGACTGGGGAGAGCAAGATCCTTTTGAGAATATATGGATTGAACCACCTGAGGACCTGTCAACCTTCATCTGACCCGCGTATGTCCAAAATTTTGTGAGTATGATCTGTTTTCTACTTGCATCTACTTTATTAAGCTGCCATGACCGAAACCTAATTATGTGTAAAAATGTTGAATTATTTAGTTTTGCATTGATAACTTGCACAAAGTTTACATTCATAGGTGCTGATTGTGCTACCAAAAAACCTATGAAATGCTTTAAATCTATTCAAGTTTTATTTAAAAAGTGAAAAGCTGTAAATTATATATGAAATGCTTGTATGCCTTACTAATAATGAAAAACCATTTGACCTAAAATGCCTTGTGCTAAAAGCATTGGTTGATCCATTGGTGCAGTCGAGTGGAATTTCATTTTATTAGCGTTTTTGCTGCAAATCATGATATATCTTTTCATACAACATTGATCTAGGTGTTGCGGGTGCTGTGCAAACAGGTATCCATGGTTGTGTCCGCAAGCATGCATGAAGCATCAACGTTTATTCAAAATTGGAAAGAAAATTCATGCATCAACAATCAACAATAACCACCTAAATTGTAATCTTGTGAGGATCCGAAATCAAGGTCCTATGATTTTTAGCAGAAATGTTGGAGATATTACTTTCTTGACAGTGTAGTTATGTAATTTATATGTCATATAATATTCTCATATTTTCCTATTTCTCAGACATTTTCTGGTCTTGTTTAACTTCATTGATGCTTCTTACCTTGAAACTTTTCTATTCGGGTCCAGTCTCTTAAGTTATGCTTGGAACAAGTACATTTGTGGTGATTTTCATATCAAATTTCATTATGGCATTGGAAAGATTACCTAAGTACTAAAGTTGAAAAAATTTGATATTTTACTATAACAAATACCGAAAACAAAGTACAATTAAATCAATCAGTTTATAATAGAGCAATCTAGCATACAGCCACCCGCTCATGAAATAAAATAATCCACCCGGTTGAGCTGTCCAAGGGCCATGAGCTTGTCAGTCCCCCGTTATCTAACCAGTAGTTTGATTGTAACGCATCTATGCTTTCGCTAACATGTTAAAGGCTCCTCATGTTGGAACCCAGGTGAATTCTTGTTCATGGGTCAAAATGAGGGAAACATTTTCCTTGCGCGTTTTCTGAACTAAACCGCATCTTATTAGTATGGGTTATACCGGCTGCGTCCCCGGCCACCATCATTGCTTCGTCTTCCTCCGCCACTTGAACTACCAGCTCCCCCACCCCTGCCATAGCCAGCCCGTGGCTGCAGAGGGGGGTTTTGTGACTGCATTCCAGGTTGTTGCCTGCACCAAAAATATTTCATGCGAATACATGCAATCAACCACTCCACTTCCAACAGTTAAAAGAATTGATAACTACTGTAAATGCAGGAAGAAGCACAAGACAGGCTAGCAAAATATAAGTTATCCCGTCAGAGAATCTTCCGTACATTTGCGGATGGAAATAAACAGACTGCTGTCCAAGGGCTTTTAATTTTTCATTCAAATCTTCAAAGATGAAAACAAGCCACATAAAACTTTGTACTATCAAATAAATAAAGGGTAACTAACAATTTCAAGGTGCCAGGCCAGAAAATGACAATGATGAGTGTTCTAATTTCTGAACAATTCATGTCTGTAGAAACATGTAAAACACGAATGGTACTTACAAGACATAACCAATCCTTCCATCAGGTAAAAGCATTGGCATCATTGCCATACCAGTCGGAGTTTGTCCCCCGCCATAGACCATCGGCTGCATGATTGATTGTGCAAAAAGTTAATAAAACATAATCACAAACATTTAATAGGATGTTCAAGCTATTTATTTGCACTTTCCAAATTCAAACACCAACTCCGGATAACTCGAGATAATTAATTATGAGTTATGATAGTATGAGATTCCTTTCATTTTGGTAACCTAGTGCTATTAAAAATATTGAAAATTTTACAACCTCCACACAAGACATTTAAAAATCACCAAGTAATGTAGGTCTTCACTAACAGAGAGAGCATGCTGATGCAAGAAAAATGAAAGCATTTGCTTCGATCTTATGTAAATATAGCATCTTCCAAGTTAGGAAGCGAGAAAAAAAAAAATACGACATTGATGTAATCCATGTTCTGGGCCTTACATCAGTTAAGGCCTAATTTAACCTGCCAAAGTTAATCCTATTTTTCAGCTAAAAGACACATATCTTGAAACAAATAATCAACTAGCACATTGATGAGGTTATAAGAAAAAGATTGGTAGTAATAAACAAAGGAAAAACTTATATTCTCAACTCCTTAGAATTATCTTCATTGTCAAAAAGTTAAAAACACAGACTTCATTGTTGAAAAATCTAAGACCAATACACATGCATGTATGTGTAAGTGTATGGGGGTGTGTGAGAAAGAGAGAGGCTTCTCACTTGTGCAAAACCAGAAGCACCATATCCACCTAAAGCACCAAAGGTACCTCCTAAACTGTAACCAAGACGGGGCGGGTAGGTAGGATGCAAGATGGATTTCTGTGAACTTGGCACTACAGAAGACTTCTGATCTGCTTGAGGCTTAGCAAGAGAACAATCCAGAACTTGGCCTGACAACAGAAAATTGATTGGGACCAAAATTACATAAGAGTGAAACTAGAAAGATGATAAACGTGTAAGCAACTGACCATCAATTTCATATTTCTCAGTGTTCTTCAATGCCTTCATGGCACTTGACCTCTCTGCAAAGTGCACAAAGCCAAATCTGCTCTTTTCATGACCTGCTTTTGCAGGAGGAAGAACCACTTTGGTGATTTTTCCATGGTGTTCAAAAAGCTTCCTTAAACAATCCTGAGTAATATCCTTCGGTAAGTTTTTGACATACACTGCCTTAACCTGCATTGAGCACAGAAAACCAAAAAAATAAGGATTTTTAGAGAGAATATTAGAAAACTAGAAGTGAAACAGAACTCTCAATTAAAAAATCAACTCATAGTCTCATACAGAAGTAAAGAATGCAAAAGTAACATAATTAATTGTCTTTTAACATTTTTATAAAAAAAAGAAATAATTCCAGTTGCAAGGCATGATCCATCATAACTCAACTACTTTTCATATATATAAGCTGTAAACCATCACCAGATGGAAACAAAGGATGACGCACAAGTGCATATATTCAATTCCTTTGATACAACATTATAAGGAAACTCTAATAGCCTGACAGTAGAAGGGAAAAAAGAAGCTGCAGGCAGAAAGGGGGTACACGGCATTGATACTTAAAAGGTACAAAACAAGCAAAAGCAGTAGCATATATATATAGTATAGAAACCTGATTAGCAGCCGAAGATCCTGCATTTTTAGGGTCTGCCCAACTTACTGTCGGAGCATTTTCATCAAGTTTAAATTTAGGGTTTGACATCTTTATTCTAGAGTATTCAGCACAAGAATGATTGTAATACTCGATAAAAGCAAATCCACGGTTCCTGCTGGAGTTCTGTGGGTCCTATAGCCATTAAGAAGTGGAATCAATAAGCCAAAACAGTTTGTTGCACATTCAAGTAATGAAAATGGAATAATATCATACTAGAAAGATTATATCTGTTACGCAGGAGAGAAAAAGTATAAGTACACAGACCTTCAACAATTCTACAGAAATTACCCCTGGACCAATCTTTTGTACAACCTTCTTCATATCTTCCTCTGCCCAACTTCTTGGAACATTGCCAATAAACAATCGATGATTTGCTTGAGATGTTGAACATCTTATATTCCTTCCCTGTACACAGAAACTAACATTAAAAGAAAGGTAAACTATCAAAAACCTAGGGACTTAAATGCTTTTTCAGAAAATCTGTGGTTCTCTAACAATGTAAGGAAATAAGGCACATAAAGTGTCTCAGGGATGAATCTGAAGGTGTCTCTGTCACTGATTATTTATAGGAAGAGAGATCAAGAATTAATACCTTAAGCTCAGTGTTGTTCAGCTCTTCAATAGCCTTGGAGGCCAGCTCCTTTGATCTGAAGGTGACAAAGGCATACCCTTTGGCCTCTCCTGAATCTTTACCCTTCATGATCCTTACCTGCTCAGCATATACAAGAGATTTAGCCCATTTAAAGAGAACCCTTAGAATGCATTTATAATGAAAATATCACTTACTTCCATGACTTCTCCTATAGGTTCACAAAAACCCCTGAGATCCTGTTCAGTAGCATCATGAGGAAGGCCACCAAGGTATACCTCTGATCCATGAGGAGGAAGAGCAAGAAGCTCAGCTTGCTTTTTCTCCTCAGCTTCCTGCTCTTCATTGTCAGTATGTTTTTGTGCATCAACCTCATTAGCACCCTCCTCATCTTCCTCCTCTTCCTCTACCTCCTCATCTTCCTCCTCTACCTCTACCACCTCCTCTTCTTCTTCTTCTTCTTCTTCAATCTCCTCCACTTCCTCTTCTTCCTCTACCTCTTCATACTCAACCTCTACCTCCTCCATTGTCTCTTCTGCTTCATTATCACCACCAAGGTCAACCCCTTCTTCTGATTCTGCAGGATTTTCATATTCATCTGGCTTATCAGCATCAGCAGCTCTTTCCCTTGTCCTTGGCATCTTATGTGTCTAAGAAAAGAAGCTTGCAAGGCAACTGTGAATGAAGCATGGAAGCAAAAGCATTCACAGAAGGAAGTTTACAAGTACGGAAAGGTGGAAACCAAATGAGAGGCCAGATGGAGTTGTAGAGTAAGAATCTCAACAGAACTTTTGCCATAAGAAAATGGATCCAAGGAGTTGCAAAATGATAATCAATTAAGGGTTATGATAAAAAAATAACAATTGCTATAGAGATAGGCAAAAGAGAATCCTGAATGATAAACAAGAGGACGAAGATGCTCAATAGCTGAAAATTATAAATATTATGATGTAGCGAATTTCTTGAAACTTAGATACTGGCAGTGGCTCAAAAACAACAGCCAGGGAAAATGCATCCACCAAAAGGAAGGCAAAAGACAAAAGGAAAAGAAAGAAATGAGAAACTTGATATATGCAATTCACATCACATATCATAGAACTAACATACAGTAATAACGAAGCCATGACAAATGATATGAAAAATGGAAAAACCAGCAGAAGCAACACTTATACAAGGGCATACAGTTCAAATCTTAGTTTGAGAACCCATCCCTAGAGTGACCTGACTAACTAACACAATCTATAATACATATTTATAGGGATTAACCAATGATCCTCTTCAACCTCAACCAATCACAAAACATTTTTGTCTCACTTTAATTTATTTCCTCGGATTAATAATAAACAGAACTAGCATGAGATTAAATAATAGCAAATAGTTGTTTTGTAATTTTGTGATTTGTTAAGGAATAAGACCAACCCAACACCCATTAACTTAACCTCGAATTAGCAAATGAATATGCAAAGTGCCTGCTTTAAACAGAACCAACTGCATAAATGAAACATTAAACTATAGCCTAAACCATTCTCTAATTAACCAAAGAAACCAAGCCACGGAAGTTATTGGAATGTTTCAGCTACCAAAAGTATAAAGTATAGCAGAGGTAAATGTTAAATAGGGGTGACTGAATATGCCTAATAATGCCAGTGTTAAATAAAACCATAATTATTCAAAAGGATTAAATGAAACCATAGTTATTCGAGGAGAGAAAGGATACCTGGTATGCGATATTAAATGGAGTAAAACCCTAGCAAAGAAGGTGATCTGATTGTTGATCGTCGAACCCCTAATTTCCAAGTCCTGTTCCGGAAGTCTTTTGCTTCGTTTGCTTCTCGGGCCTTGAATTAATAATAGACCGTCGACAGAGCCACTGAATATTGCTTGCTCTCATCCTAATCCTAATCTAACGGCTCAAAACCAACATTTTTAACCAGAGCAGATGGCAAGCCGACATACTTGTTTGATGTACCTGGCCGGATTCCGGTTGGAATTAAATGAAATGATAATGATAATACGTGATCTAAAAATGTGGTATTTGAAAGAAGGCCAGAATTAAAAAAAAGTAAAAAAGAGAAAGTTTTATTTTGTTTAGAATTCTGTTTACAAATTGTTTCCTGATAGTATACAATTAATGTATATATATAAACTGTAAATTGATTATAATCATAACAATTCTATTTTTTCAAAAATCCTAACATCTTGTTCAATCCTACATGGTATCAGAACTTGATCTATTCAAAGTACCTAAACTAGATAACTCATCATCTAACAGAACCAGAAAGTAGCTCATCATCTTCCAGAAACCTAAAAATCCCTCAATGACCGATGAAGTTAGCTCTTCCACAATAGAAACTCTGGAGCAGTCACTCACCATGAGTCAGCTTCTGGAACTTTTCCAAAGGTTGAACTCTCAAAAAAACCTGCAACAAAAACAGTAACCAATCAGTCTATTAATCTTTCAGAAAAGCTAAACCACAACAATTACACAAAATGGTCAACATTGATGCGTCAACGCCATTAATGGCAAGGAGAGGCTCGAGCACATCATTGTCAACCCCCCGCCACTCATCGATCCAGAGTACACAAAGTAGGCACAGGAAGATTCAGGAGTCATAAGCTAGATCATAGAGAACATTGATCCAGACCTAATGAACCAATTTCTCGATTATCTAACTACCATGGACCTCTAGAGAGGTATTAAAGCCCTTTATAGCAGCAGAGATGGTTTACAAATATTTGACCTCACAGTTAGGGAAAACAACCTTAAACAAGGTCAAGACCTTATTGAAACCTTCTATGGTAAGCTTTTAGGCATCTGGAAAAGAATTGATAAGCGACAACCAAACCCTATGAAACACCCAGAGGACATCACCATCTACAATGAGATCGTCCAGAAACAGAGGCTGTACCAATTTTTAGCCGGTATAAATGAATGCTTCGATAAAGACAGAAGAGACCTTCTCAACCGAGACCCCCTTTCCTCCGGTGGAAGTTGCTTACGCAATAATCAGAAGGGAGATAAGCAAAAGGGAGATCCTGAGGAGAGAGGATCTGTCATCATCGGGGATTAACCCCTCAGACATAGGGAATGGCTTAGCCACTGGAAACCAGTCAAACAAAGCCAAGAATAAGACGAAGTCATCACTCCGACGAGAGGATGACAAAGAGAAACTGAAGTGCTCCTACTATGAGGAAAGAAACACACCCGTGAGTGGTGTTTCAAACTCATCAGTTACCTAGAGTGTTGGCCCGATAGCAAAAGGAAAGGAACCAAGGGGGCGGCTGCCTCCGCGGTGAGCGATCTGGAGACCACCATCACCGGGAAGAGCCACCAGCCCAAGGAAGAGGGTACTGGAGTACAAAGAGAGGGACCAGAACAGGTGGCGCCTACTGGAACACACAGAGAAAGGGTAGAAAACCCTGGCAGAGGTAATGAATTCGAAGGGACAAATGAAACTGAACCGTGTGAATTGAGTAAACCCATGCAGCAGAAATTGGATGGAACTTGCACGGGAAGTGGACTAGCTGAACCGACACAACAAAAACAAAATAAAACACGTGGTTGACTGAGTTATACTAAGGCCCATGCGTGTTTATTAAAAGGTTTAGTTGAGGAAAAGATGGGCTTTCTCTAGGAAACTCAATCAAACACCTTTGTTTTTAAAACAGAAAATCAAGAAAATGGGCCAGACAAACCTAAGGCCCAGCAAATTAAAAAAGGACCAAAAATGGATAAGGAACTTCCGACTCGATAGCTTTTCAGTCTAAATCTAATCCAAAAAAATTAAAAGGATGGATTTTCGACTGTGGAGCCATTGACACAATGTCTTACGACATTTATGACTTCCATACTCCCACTACATAAAAGAAATCTAAAGGTCAGGAAGCCAATGAAAGTTTTGTGCCGATTAAGGAAGCAGGCAGTATTGATGTTTTGCCTTCACTAACATTGAAAAACTGTCTTTATGTCCCTGATTTGTCTCATAAATTGCTTTCAGTCAGTCACCTAACCAAAGAATTAAATTGTAAAGTTCTAATGTTTCCTAATTTATCTGTTGTATAGGATATCCAGACAGGGAAGATTATTGGGCGTGACACTGAACAAAATGGATTGTGCCATTTTAATGAAGTCAACCAACAAAGGACCGCAATGCTTGCTCACAAGACGACTAAAAGATAAGTCTGGTTATGGCATCGTAGGTTAGGGCATCTGTTGACGGCCGGATTTTGAAAACCGCCAACGAAAACAATTTTATTTCATAAAAGGAGGATGACAAAACATTTTTAGTTTTAGAAATGGAATGCCGAAACTAGTCGGTCTTAAAGAAATTTTCTTTTTTAGAAGAGAGTCGCCACCCGATTTCGGGAAACCAATTTTATTTTACAAAAATGACTCCGTTTTTATTTTAAAGGCACTGGTCAAAATTTAGAGATTCCGGGTAAGGGGGTAAGGTACGACGGTTTAAATTTTAATTAAACCACCGCCCGGTAAAACCGGCCTCTGATTTGTTTTTCTTTCCAAAAATTTAAGTTTGAAATAAAAATGTCGTTGCTGTGATTAATCTAGCGATGTTCCTAAATGGCGTTTCCGGTCATTTGCGAAAATCCATTTCAATTATCGAAAGCAATAAAGTGCGGAAATTAAAAACGGAAATTAAAATTATTCTTTCTCCGATTAGGAGAAAATAATTACAAACCGTCCTAATTTAATTACATTCTACCCGAATAGTCCCCGAAATTAAACCCAGCGCCCAAAATTAGCAATTAAAG
>CANUEY010188305.1:0-15775 GCA_948099555.1 Croton setiger
AAATGGACAATGTAACAACAAATATGGAAAATAGAAAGAGACAGATGGGACATGATGCAATCATCAAAAGTTTCTGTTGTTCTCTCTGTAAAATTCCACTAGTTAATTCTATTTGAGATGTATATGCCTGCCTTTCTTAAGTGCTTGATGAAATTTACAAATCCATATCCAATTGTTATGTTGAAACATCTGATGACAACATGCTGTACGAACTAAGTACGAGGCCTGCCTGACTGCATATCTGAACTGACACCCTCTACACAGTACTACGCATGTCATGTTTCTGCTGTTCTTTTTTTTTTTTTTTTTTGAAATATGTTTCTGCTGGTTCTTAGTCGGAGTCATCTGCATGGACATATGCAAACATTAGGGAAAGTCATACAAAATTCCAGCATTGAGAACTTTTTATTGATGCAGTCTAATGTCAAACCATATGGATCTTGTAGGAAGATCTGATTGGGATGATGGCAAGTGGGAATGGGAAGAAACACCTCATCGAGATAGCCACTCTTATACCAACAGACATTATCATCATTCACCATCTCCTATGTTTGTTGGGGCCTCACCTGATGCACGATTAGTGTCTCCATGGTTAGGTGGCCGAACACCTTCCTCTGCAGGTATCTTGATGTATTTCTAATCTGTCTTGGAACTTCTATGCCTTTGCTTTTCCCAATATTTGGTGTATCAACTTTTTTTTTTTTTTTTTGAATTCTGGAAACACAGCTTCTAGTGCTTCTCCATGGGATCACATTGCTCCTTCTCCAGTTCCAATACGAGCCTCTGGATCTTCAATTAAGTCTTCAAGCTCTAGACATGTTGCAAGGTCCCATCAACTTACTTTTTCGTCTGGAAGTTCGCAATCCTTAGAGGTAAATATTCGGTGATGTAATCTGCATTTATTATTAAAAAATATGCATGTTCCAAAGACTTCTATATTTTTAGATGGTGTCTGTGTACTTGCTTACTTCGCAATCCTTAGAGGTAAATATTCGGTGATGCAATCTGCATTTGTTATTAAAAACTGTGCACGTTCAAAAGTCTTCTATATATTTAGATGGTGTCTGTGCACTTGCTTACTTAAGTATTTGATCGTGTAGGATGAAGGAGCAGGTAAATGTTATTCATCTGAAGAACACAATCATGAAATTACTGAAAGCATGCGCATAGAGATGGAGTACAATGCTGATCGAGCATGGTAATTTTTTGTTATCTTTCTGAGATTGCAAAAGTTTCTCTTCAGTTTATCTTTATTTATGAGATCATAGGTGAGTTTCTTAAGGACAAGAAAATTGTTTCTGTCCCCTAAGAAGAAACCCAAAAATTCAAAACTACATGAATTTTTTTTTTTTTTTTTTTCCATTGATTTCACTTCAATATGCACTGTCTATGCCCCTAGACATGTTCATACTTGTGAATTACATTCCTGGATTTTTTTTTTTTGAAAGAACTCTTTGTGGATATTAGTTATCACTACATGTGAATTTAGAGCATACATCCATTATTTGACATGGTATTTGTATTCTGATTCTCTTTGGTTGTTAGTTGATCTGTAGTACATTCTTATTTTTTCAGAAAATTTCTTTCAGATTATTTTATTTCCATTTCAGCTACATGGAGTTTCATTTTGTAGGTATGACAGAGAAGAAGGTAACACAGTGTTTGATGGCGACAGCTCATCACTTTTCCTGGGGGATGAGGCCTCTTTCCAGAAAAAAGAGTCAGAACTAGCCAAACGACTGGTATGTTTAGATGCTGGAAAAAATCTCCTCTGCATCTTTTTATTCTTGTTTGATATATATGAATTATTTTTAGGAATTCAATTGAATTCCCATCTCCTTATGTTAGGTATCTATACAGAAAAAAGAAAAAACTTTTTTCAATTCTGTGAATTCAATTATTTAGGTGTTGAAATAATTAGAACTGATTTTGGTCAGAAATTGATGGAATCACAAAATAATTAACGTTTGGAGAAAGAATCTTCCCTTCTCATATCTGTTTTCTTTCTATTTTACTCTCTTCTTCTACGTTTTTCACTCCGTCTCTTCTTTTTCTTTTCCTCTTTTCTAACTTTTTTTTTTTTTTCACTTTGTACCTCTCTATGAGGGTAGTCTAGAATCCAAGTTTAGATACACATTTGTCAATTTTTTTTTTTGAGGAATTCAATTTAAGTCCACAATTTAAGTTTTATTATACCAAATATGACATTCTGTGTTTCATTTGTAATTGAAATGTTTATTCTAGATCTAGATTCAATTGTACCTAATGTCCCCTTAGTGTTGCTTGCCTTGTTGACCTTTTGGTAGATGGTTATTATGTATATTGGACTATAGACATACATTCTTATTGCCTGTCCGATTATGCATTCTCACCTTTCTGATTGATCTTGATGTTTCTGTGGTGCATACTTGAATCACGAAATTTTTGTTTATCTGGTAAAACTTGTAATATTTTAGCAAATTACAAATGAATTAAAAACATTTGACATATGGTACTAAAGAATCTGGAAGGTTCGTTTGTCAAGAACTGTGATTTGTATGAAACGTTGCAAGTGTTAATTTAATTAAGCATGTATTTTTTTTATATGTATTCACATGTACTCATGCGTGAAGTAGATATGAGGATTTATTTGTCTTGCATGTTGAGTTTATTCAGGTCCGAAGAGATGGCACTAGAATGTCACTTGCACAAAGCAAGAGGTTGTCTCAGCTGACTGCTGATAATGCCCAGTGGGAGGACCGACAGCTGTTGAGATCTGGAGCAGTTCGGGGTACGGAAGTGCAAGCTGACTTTGATAGTGAGGAGGACCGCAAGGTGATTCTTCTTGTACATGGTAAGATGATTATTGTCTGCTAATTGGTAAATGGAAAAAGAAGTTAGTTAGCTTGTTCCAGCTAAACCTTTTGTTATCATTTGTTGCAATAGATACAAAGCCTCCTTTTTTGGATGGAAGGGTCGTTTTTACCAAACAAGCTGAGCCTATTATGCCCATTAAAGATCCAACCTCTGATATGGCCATTATTTCACGCAAAGGATCTGGTCTAGTCAGAGAGATTCATGAAAAGCAAAGTATGAACAAATCACGCCAGCGTTTTTGGGAGCTTGCTGGCTCAAAACTTGGTGATATTCTTGGTGTTGAGAAGACTGCTGAACAGGTGCGCTCTCAATGGAAATATAGTACATTAGGTTTTTGCAAGTTATTTGAGCTTTATATATTGTTAGAACTGAGGTTCAATTATTATAAAATTTCTTTATATTGAATCAGCTGAGAGCACCATCTTCCAATTTGCACAATCATACAGACATGTAGAGCATTTTTTGTCAACTATGTAATTATATTTCATGGAGCACATTTATCAAAAATTCTTGATTTCTTCTGAGAGCTTCGCCAGCATTCTGTATTTTCCTAGTCCACTTCTCACCGTCTTGTATGTGTGTGTGTGTGTGTGTGTGTGTGTGTGTCAACAGTCCTGAACATGCTCAAGTCTCTTTTATTTAAGCATTGTGGTTTTCTTTTGCACCAATGATCCTTACTCTTCATGTTTGGTTGTGTGTGCACGTGTTTTTTCTTTTTTATTTTTTTATTTAAGCATTGTGGTTTTCTTTTGCACCAATGATCCTTACTCTTCATTGTTGGTTGTGTTACTTTTCCTTATGGAATAGGATGCTTCCTAAGCCAGTTTCTTGAATTCCTTTGCAATGAGTCCTTCACCTTCAGTTTTGCTTGGATAGATACCTCTAGGGGGAGCCTGATTTCTCACAGAGAATCATTGATCTTGAGCTGTTATGCTTCTATAACTTATGTAACTAAGTATTTGGACAAATCTTGTGATTCTTTAAATGGCGCAAGATTTATATTATCAGGCGAAGTGATGAGAATATTATCCACTTTTCTTTGAGTTGTTTTCACTATACCAGATGGTTCATCATTTTCAGTACTCTTGTGCTATAATGTTTAACAATTCACCACCTTTTATTGTAAAGCTTGAATTCTCTTTGAGTCTGCACCTGTGCTTGCTTTGTCCCTCTACCTTGATACTCATCCTGAAGTAAATCCTGTTCTTTCTTGACTGTATCTGCAATCATGACTATTGGATATATGGTTTCATTTTGCTGCTTACTGAATGGATACTAAACCTTTATTGCGTCTAAAGCATCATTAGTTACTTCAAACCTGGGTTTGCTCTTCTTGGAGGTGGCTAATAACCCTTCTATGTAACTTCCTTGAAAACATGTTTCCATTGATTACCCAAAAATCATAATCCTGACCTGAAAATAGGTGACACAAGGATTAAAATTATAGAAATCACAGCTTGATTCCACATTTTGTCTCAAAGTAAAATCTGACTAGTATCCTTAAGACCAAAGAGGCCCCTAATATCATTTGTTTGCTTTTGAGCTGGAAATTTTGGAGCAAAACTTCGACACATAGGTGAGGAAAGTTTAAGGAACTCTATTTTCTCTCTTTTGGCAGTCAATTCAAAGGCTTTTCTAAAAAATTGCCCAGTTTTTCCATTCCAAAGTTGATTTTAAGTCTATTTGAATTTTGATTTGATATAAAGTTATCATGAACTTGCATCATATGATCAGTGGAAGAATGATTAATCCAAAATGAGATTTAGCTTAAAACAGTTTTTAAAAATAAGAGGTTGGTCTAAGAACATATTTTTAATTCTAGATTGATGCTGATACTGCCACGGTAGGCGAAGAAGGTGAAGTGGATTTTAGGGAAGATGCCAAATTTGCTCAGCATTTGAAGAAGCAGGAGGCTGTGAGTGATTTTGCAAAGTCAAATACCCTTGCGCAGCAACGACAATATCTTCCTATATACTCGGTGCGCGAGGATTTATTGCAGGTTGAGGCATGCACAAACTTTATTGTGTAGTTGTTTTTCAGTTGTTATTTTTGTTTATACACTCCGATGTATATATATAATTTTTTTTTCTGTTTTCTAATTCAGTCAATTATTGTGCACTGGATAGGTGGTCCGCGAAAATCAGGTGATTGTTGTTGTTGGAGAAACTGGTTCAGGAAAGACTACTCAACTGACACAGGTTTGCCTGATGCATTGCATTTTTCTTTTAAAATTTTTAATCTGCAGAGAATGATTATAGGTGGAGTTACAGGCATCTCATGAACTGTAACCTGACAAAAAGATTTTGTTGACAGTATCTCCATGAAGATGGTTACACAAGAAATGGGATAGTTGGTTGCACACAGCCAAGGCGTGTGGCAGCCATGAGTGTTGCAAAAAGAGTTAGTGAGGAGATGGATACTGAATTGGGGGATAAAGTTGGTTATGCCATTCGTTTTGAGGATGTGACTGGGCCAAGCACCATAATAAAGGCAAGTGTTTGTGATAATATCAATATATACTGAGGCACATTATATGTTCTCCAATACTCTTTCTTAGAAGTCTTTTGTTGGTGATGATGATTGCTTAAATGTCCACTTGAAATGACTTCTATTTAATTTAATTTTGTTTTTGCGTAATTATATTTTCATTTTGCTTTTTATGCCTAGTAGTCTGAAGATATTTTCTATCGAGGTCTATTGCTGATAAATAAAATTACTGTACTTCATTAGAAGTCATTGTAGAATCTCCAAATGGTGCCATATATGGAGCATTTTCTTAGAGTTAATCTAATTGTATGAATGAGGAAAGAAAAACATGTGAACAAATATAGATGGAAACGTAATGTTACTATGTTGAAATCTGAATTGCTGTGAAAATTTTGCTTTTTTAAGTTTGATGGTGTTGGTGGCATAAAGCTAATTTTAATTGGAGCAGGAGAATTATATTTTATTCTTGGAGCTGGGTTATCAAGCAATCGATCTCTATTAATTTTATCTTTAGTTCTGGCTTTCGAAGCAACAAAATTCTGAACTTTTTTATGCTTAAATTTGCAGTATATGACTGATGGAGTGCTTCTGCGTGAGACTTTAAAGGATTCTGATCTTGACAAGTACAGGTAAAAATTTTTTCGTCCTGATATTGTCTGGAACTCTTTTTTGCTTGAGGGAAGTCTTTAGTTTAATGGTTTTAATACAGGGTTGTAGTCATGGATGAAGCACATGAAAGATCTTTAAGCACAGATGTATTGTTTGGTATATTGAAAAAGGTGGTTGCACAGCGTCGTGACTTCAAGCTGATAGTAACATCTGCAACTCTGAATGCTGAGAAATTTTCCAATTTCTTTGGGAGGTAACTTTTTTTTTTCTCTATCAAATAAGTAGAGCATTTAACGCGTCAGTTTATGTTGTTCAACATTCTAGATTCAAATTTTAATTCTCTATATGCATTGCAGTGTTCCAATCTTCTACATTCCAGGGAGAACATTCCCTGTGAATATTTTGTACAGTAAAACTCCCTGTGAAGATTATGTTGAAGCTGCTGTGAAGCAAGCCATGACAATCCACATTACCAGTCCACCAGGTGATATTTTGATATTTATGACTGGGCAAGATGAGATTGAAGCAGCCTGTTACGCCCTTGCTGAGCGCATGGAACAACTCATCTCTTCCTCAAAGAAAGCAGTCCCTAAACTCATGATACTGCCTATATACTCCCAATTACCTGCTGATCTGCAAGCAAAAATATTCCAGAAAGCTGAAGATGGAGCCCGCAAATGCATTGTTGCTACCAACATTGCTGAAACATCATTGACGGTCGATGGAATTTTTTATGTTATCGACACCGGTTATGGTAAAATGAAAGTTTACAATCCTAGGATGGGTATGGATGCTCTACAAGTTTTTCCTGTTAGCCGTGCGGCTGCTGACCAGCGTGCTGGACGTGCTGGTAGAACTGGCCCTGGTACATGTTATAGGCTTTATACAGAAAGTGCTTACCTAAATGAAATGCTGCCTAGTCAAGTGCCAGAAATCCAGAGGACTAACCTTGGTAATGTGGTTTTGTTGCTCAAGTCTCTCAAGGTTGAAAACTTACTAGATTTTGATTTCATGGACCCACCTCCACAGGACAACATTCTCAACTCAATGTATCAGTTGTGGGTCCTTGGTGCACTTAACAATGTTGGAAGCCTAACTGATCTTGGTTGGAAAATGGTGGAGTTCCCGTTAGACCCTCCACTCGCTAAGATGTTACTTATGGGAGAACAGTTAGAATGTCTGAATGAGGTTTTGACGATTGTTTCTATGCTTTCAGTGCCTTCAGTTTTCTTTCGACCAAAGGATAGAGCAGAGGAAAGTGATGCTGCTAGGGAGAAATTTTTTGTTCCTGAATCTGATCACTTAACTTTGCTTAATGTTTATTTGCAATGGAAAGAGCATCAGTATCGAGGAGACTGGTGTAATGATCACTTTCTGCACGTAAAAGGATTAAAGAAGGCTAGAGAGGTCAGATCCCAGCTGCTGGATATTCTCAAAACTTTGAAAATCCCATTGACTTCTTGTGGACATGATTGGGATGTTATTCGGAAAGCAATTTGTTCTGCTTATTTCCACAATGCAGCAAGATTGAAGGGTATTGGGGAATATGTGAATTGCAGAAACGGAATGCCATGTCATCTTCACCCGAGCAGTGCGCTCTATGGGTTGGGGTACACTCCGGATTACGTGGTATACCACGAACTGATTCTGACAACGAAGGAGTACATGCAGTGCGTGACTTCCGTGGAGCCTCAGTGGCTGGCTGAGCTGGGGCCAATGTTTTTCTCTGTGAAGGAGTCAGACACATCCATGTTGGAGCATAAGAAAAAGCAGAAGGAAGAAAAAACTGCAATGGAAGAAGAAATGGAAAATTTGAGGAAGGAGCAAGCAGAGATGGAGAAAGAAAGCAAGGAGAAAGCGAGGCAAAAGAGGGCAAAGCAACAACAGCAAGTTTCAATGCCAGGGATACGACAAGGCTCTTCCACTTACTTGAGACCAAAAAAGCTTGGTCTCTAAATTCTTTTTAATGTTCACAATTATTGTTGTATGTTGAAAATTAAGGTAGTTTCCTACATAGAAGGTTGAATGTGAATTGTTCAAAGAGAGAGGCCACATCTTTTAAAATAAATTTAAGATGAGTTGAATCAATCAGTGAAAATGTTATTGATACTTAAAAGAAAACTTTTTGTTGCTCTTAAGTCTTTATCTTACTAGATTACTTCGCTTGTCTTGTCAAGTTAGAGATGTTTTATTGTTACCGTAAGTAACTGATTATTTACTGATCTTAATAATGGAAAGAAGTTCCAGTTCTATTTTAGCGCTCTTGTTGATCATTTGAATTCAAACTAATTTTATGGCTTTTATTGAAGATTGTCAAAAGCTTGGCAAGTGACATGCCAAAGGGGTGCACAGATCAGATGGTTGAAGAAGCTAATGCTGTGTCATTTTTACATTTGGGTCTTATAGTTTGGGGTAAGTATTGCCTTCTATCTCATTTCTTATGTTCCAAAGGCACTTTCTCTGCTGTGTCCTATCAGTTTCTTTCTCTTCAACTGTACATGAGCTTTGGTAACATTGTAAATTAATCTTTCAGATGGTACTGATGAGGACCAACTAGTAAGTCTTTGAAGCAGTTGACCGCATTCTTGTCAAAAACTAGAAAGTCTAATTGAAACGAATGTAGTAATTTGTTTGAAATGTTTTGTTTTTTGGTCTAGATGTTTTTATGAGGGTATTGTAGATCTTTGTGGAAAACTAAGATAAATTTGGTAACTTTCATTCAAGACTTAAATTGCTATGTTTTCCATTCTATAAGTTATGTTTTAGAAGTTTAAGGTACAGCATAGATACACATGTCCTGAAAAGTAGCAACTGCTTTTTCATGAAGTGATCCACACAATTACTGTTATCCTGGCCCTTCCACAGATTCTTGAATTTAAATTTCATAATACTCCTGTAGCAGGGTCCTTTTTTTAGCCTACTGCAAGATTGTGGCTGCAAGCTAATTTTGTACGAACTCTTTTGTTTCTTTCACTTCCTGATATAAATAAGCAAGCATTTGGGCATCCAAAAGTAGACTGACATTTGCATTTTGCTGCCTGTGTTGTTTCTCCAAGATGTTAATATTTCAGTTTTGTTATGCTATTTAATTAAGCATACTCTACACAGGTTCATGGTCCTGGAGCTGACATAGACACCTCGTGCGTAGGGCCATCTTACGTGAACTAAGGGGTGCGTCATAAACTTGTCCTATTTGCATTGGGAATTTCGAGACAATTCAATTTCAGGGCTTGATTAACATTTTGGTATGGTTTTCCATGAAGATTTCTTCATTCTGTTGCATGACATGTTGGCTGAAATAGACGAGGTTACGGAACTTCATCCAGTCCCAGATGCGCATGTCCCTGTTTTGAATTCAAGCTCCAGGGAATATCGATTAATCTTCTTTATGCTAGTATTTTCTCTATGCTTCTAGGTATTTCTAAGTATCCGTGAGACAGCAATTTTCTTGAAGCACGCATTTCAATTCTTGAAGCTTGTGTGTTCTTATTAGTGGATTCGCATTCAAATTCAGCAGCATCTCTAGATGCAGGATGTCCCCTTTTAGAGAAGGCTATATTTTAGTGAGTTAATTATTTGGATGTAAATTGTTGTATAAGTTGTTTTGGAATTTTTTTTTTTTTGAAATTAGTGTTTAATAAAGAAATTAATCATAAGTAATAATATAACGAAAATATTTAAAAATAACAAATTAATCAATGTTTAATAATGTAATATAATTAGAAACGTAATATTGGAACAAAGTTAAAAACATAAATCTTAAAACTGTAAATTTGATTGTTAGGGTGAAAATAAAATTTGTTAGAATTATATTAGTGATCATGAAGGTAGTTTCAAATTTATTAAATATCCTGAACTTTTTAGAGGAAAAGGTTAAAATATTGTGAACTTAAATGTTTATATTGGTGTATAATTATTTTCTTAGAAATTGTTACTCAATTGGTTATACTTGTACAAAATTAATTTTTATTTAAAATGATATTTTTTTTTACTATGAGACTTTGATTTTTCAGAATTAATTTCGAATTCTATTCTGAAAGTAACGTAATCAACCCAAAAAATTAGAATCTTTCGCCCTGTTAATTATTGTTAGATTAATCAATGATCTTCTCTTAAAAATACATAAAAAATTTATAATAAATGCGTTGGAAGAAATATAAATCTTAAAAAAATAAAGGGCCTTGGAATAGAAATAAAAACACCAAAATCCCTCTCTTTTACTCATCTCGATCTCTCCTCACTCCTCCCTCCTTTCTCTCTCTTTGATCTTATTTGATCTTCCAGACCTCGTTTTTTTCACCAAATTAGGTTTTCGATCTGTTTTCTCCTTTCGATTTCTCTCTCAATTCTGTTGTTTCTTTCCACTCGAGATATTGATTTCCATCGCTGAATTATCTTCTTTGTTGATTTTCTTTTTCCTGTATTTGTTTGGGGAATCGAGATGGTGGTTCTCCGAGTCTTAACGTTGCTTCGCCGCTGCTATCTCAACCTGCTAAGAGGTATGGAATCACTAAACCAATCTCCATTGCAGGCCCTACTGAGGCTGATCTTCATCGAAATGCTGAATTAGAGAAGGTAAGGAAATTCTTCACTTGACAAATTTTAACAGCGAGCAGTAACCACATGCATGGAAGTTTCAAATGACCTTTACTTTATTTTTCTATAAGTTCTCTTTATATGCAAATAGATTTTTCTGAGCTGGAAGTAAGATTAAATCCATTGTAAAATAGTTTAGTATGGGTTGGTTGACCATGGATTTTACTTTTTTATAATTGACAATATTGATAGCTGCAAGCAACACTGAAATCCAGAAAAATATCAATAAATCAATAAAGAATTAATAATTTCACTACTAACCATGACACTGATTAAATTTTGTGGGTTCTACAGCTTTTGATTGAACAATAAAGAACAAATTAGTTAAATGGAGGATTAACTTACAAGATTATAAAACTTAACTTCCTTTCCTTTAACTAAGTAGAGACAACAATATGAAAATTATACTAATGTGCTTAGTGATATAATTTGATGAGTTGATGATATAGCTGTATGAAATATGATGAATAGAATTTGAGAGTCAAGAAGACGAATGAAAAAGGAAAAAGAAGAAAAGGAAAGGAATACAAATTCTCGTGAAGGTTTTGTATTTCAATATTAAGTTTATGGAAAATCCTGTTTTGCCTAAATTTTGATAGGTTATCATTTGGTGCTTAAATTTTATTATTTATTTCAATTAAGTTCATATTATTAATTATATAATTTAAAATCATTATGATGTAAATAGAAGGAACATGTATGATCTCTAAACTCATTTTGTAAGCTGTCTTCTAAACCTTAAATGGTTTCTGCATAAAATTATTAAATTTACAAAAATAATAGAACTTTATGATCCAAAACCTTTCTGAAAACAAAGACTTAATAGAATTTCTTTTCTTACAACCAGTTTTCCCACAAAATAAAAAAAATTACAAAATACTCAACACAAATATCAATAACCCAACAACAAACTCAACTAAGTCCAAATCAATATTTTCCCAAACAAGATATCCAATTCATTTGGACCGTAAAAACAATTTTTTTCAAAATAACTCATATTTTGTCATAGACGATATATTTTCAAAATGATGATTTTTTAAACCCTTTGAATTCTCAAAACTTCAACAATATTATAGGGCTATTTTGGAGGCCACTGGATTTGTCATTTACGGATCACTCTCATACAAAATTAGACATAGAAATAGCATATCTGATTGCAAAAATTCATAGAGTCCTCAGTCCAATTGAGTGGGATTTTGCATTACATCAATGCAAAATTTTTTCCACAAATTTCAAAATTACGATCAATCATTGCAGATCTTTTACCTACTGGGATTACCAACAAGTGTGGTACAATGCATTCATGTATCAAATTCAAAACATTCCTACACTTAGTTATTTTTCTTTAATCTTAAAATATCTCCTGTCAATTTTCTAAATTGGTTTCATCATTGGTGGAAAATATTTGGTAGAATTCCTAAAATTTTATCTCCAAAAGTCCAGGAAAACTATAATTTATTTGCAAAATACTTCAAGTCATCTGAAATTGATAAAAAATTCAAATCCCTTCTTATTTTCAGTTCAAAATTCTGGGATATTTGGATTGTTCATTGGACATTTGAATTTCAACCCTTAAATTCATTCACTGCTATTATCAAAAGATACAAAGTGAAATGATGGTCCAAATTCAATGTTCTAGAAAACTTAAGACAAAATAGCATCAAAACCTAGTTCAGTGGCCAAAGGCACTTAAAACCTGCTTCTGAGCATACAACCTTTTTGGCTCAAAAATCGTTTGTCCAAGCAAAACTGGCAGCAGCACAAAGCAACGAAGAATTCTTCGAGATAATGCAACAACTGTTACAAAACAAGACTTCTTCAAAATCTTCTTCCAGCTTAGCCTCTTCAACATTTGAACCTTTCATAAATCTAGCAGATGGAAATGAAGATGACTCTCTTCAACATTTGAACCTTTCATAAATCTAGCAGATGGAAATGAAGATGACTCTTTCGGCATATTCTGCCCAGTTCTATATTCTATTTTTATTCGTAAAAGAAAGTACTTTATTGTTTAAGTGGCAGACAAAAATACATTATTACTCCACTACCCAGTGGTAGACAAAGATGCTCCACTACAAAAAGGAACTGCAAAAATTTAAAAAGGCCATCTAGTTGGTCTATAAAAGGAGGCATCCTCTGGAAATAAAAGCATCCACAGAGATCTAATATATAAGCAACACAGACATTTAAGCACTTTTAGCATATAATAACTCTACATGGAATGCAATGACGTACACCATACACATGATATGTCATCCCTTATTTACTATATCATATATTCATTTCATCATGTACATTAATAGATTACAAACCATATAACTAAAAATCTACGTGATAAGATGGTTCTATTAATGAAATGCAAGAGATCTTAAGTTTCAGCTGACCGATCCAGAGGAAAGACGACGGAACTGACACTGTCAGTTGCCCAAAGAAAACTTGGAATCATGTAAAACCAATTCAATGAGTTGCGAACTCAGTAAGTGCAAACTATATAATATAAACAAATCAATAAAACATAATTGCAAAATATTAAACAGAATCTGTCAAAGTAATTTATCTCTTAGGACTCCTCTTATCCAAATAATCACAGATATTATAATCTGTGTTACTTTACATATCCATATTAGTCAACACATAATCATATACAAATGTAAACCTAGCATATAAACGACATGTAATTCGGTTAATCATAACTTATCAAAATAACATGATTCCAGATCATATTTGTTATTTCATAACATAATTGTGATATATCGACCGAGTGTTGTACCGGGAATTTCACGGCATACCAGTAACCATAGCTGGCCAGCAAACCTGTAAGACCGGAATATCATCGGTCAAAAGGGATCTGATGATCAACCTTTATTATGCAGTATTCACCAGGTCATTCTGCATCGTATAGGAGTCGTAGGTCTCTCTGTAACATATAGGACCTGTAGGTCTTTCTATATCAAATAGGACCCGTAGGTCTTTCCGTCAAATCATGTACAAACCGTAGGTTTCTCTCGTGAAATCTGCAAACACTAACTACGATAATCACAACGGCCATTTTAAGTTTTGTGAACATGTACTTGTAAATCATACTTGTTATATCGTCATGCTTCATATAATCATATGACTGAGTCATTACCGGTTAACAATAACATGTATATATCATATAAACCAGATCAATTAACTCAACTGGTCGGATTCCAGTACCGACTCAGGAACTACAAACATAGTAATTCATATATCACATATATCCAATTGACCGGTCTTCAGTACCGGTCCAAACAATATATCCAAAACATATAACAGCAGTTTCATACTTCATAGATGACCAGACTCCGGTTCCAGTCTAAACAACTCGATTTAACATATTTGGCAATGTCACAAAGTTCATATAAGTCACATATAAGTAAGTGGTTTTAGCATTAACTTCACTGCTGTGAACTCGAGTGGCCTTCGGGTTCCTTATCAAACAAAGCAACTGGTCGGATTTTAGGACCGACTCAGGAACCACAAACATCACAATTCATATATCAAATATCTCTAAGTGACCGGGCTTCAGTACCGGTCCAGACAGCTCAATAATACTATAACATCTCATTTTCATATATCACAGATGACAGGCTTCATTACCCGTTCCAAACAATTCAATAAATATCATACAATTTCATTTTCATATATCACAGATAACCGAGCTCCAATACTGGTCCAAACAGTTCAATATAACATATTTGGCAATCTTACAAAGTCATTTCTACACATATAAGTAAGTGGGTTTAACACTTACCGTACTGCTGTGAGCTCGGTTGGGTCTCGAGTAATTCACCCCGCCCTGCTTTAGGACTTGACGCTCCTATAATGCATAGCATAACAATAATATTCAATTAATCAAATAAGTCATCTATATGTGCTATGATGCATGATTAAATATTTAATTTCTCTGATTTAATTGAGTTTTAAATTTAATCCGTATAATTTTCTATGATTTAAAACTCAATCTCTGAAAAGATCTACTTTAAAATCATTTAATAACATATTAAAAATAATTAACAATCTCTATTTATTATATAATAATTATAATTAATAATAATTATAATTATTAAAACCAAAACCATATTTAAATAAATTAAACAAATAATTAAAACCAATTTCATACTTAAATTTTTTAACCAACATTTAAATCTTAATTTTCAGCCTTAAAACGATCTCAAAATAAATTTCTGATGTCAAAAACGGATTCAGAACGTCGAAATTAGGTTGAAAGGGCTAAAACACAATTTATAAAAGTTTCCGGGTCAAAAGTGCAAATAATTAAAATTGAGGGACCAAAATGTAATTGTCCAAAATTACCAAATCTGCCCAGAAGGACCATTTTGAAATGTTCCAGTAACTACAAGGGTTAAATTGAAATTTTCATAATTTAAATCTGCTGGACTAAATTGAAAACAACTTAAAATTCATTCTATTGGATCTATTTGCAAAAATATCTAAAGTTCAGGGTTTCAAAACAGGAATTACCGAAATCCAGGCACCAAAAACAGAATTCACCAAAACGGCGTCGTTTTGGCCAGCCCGCAGCCCCCTCGCGTGCCTCGCGCCTGGCTCCCTGTTGTGTCGTTTTGGGGCCTGCCTCAGCTCCTTCCTGCATAGAAAATCAGTTTCTCAAGCCTACTTTCCGATGACCGTATGTCCTCCTCCGGTTGCTTTTCGGCTAGCGACGACCACCATTCTCTTCCTCTACACAACTTCTAGCTAACCATCGGAGCCAAATTTCTAGAAACACTCAAGATTGAAAGATATAAGTGATGACGGTCCGATTCGGGCGGACGACTTTTCCGATTTTAGGTTAAACCGAAAAACTTAGATTTTTGATTTTTGAAAAGCAAGTGATAAAATATTTTTGGATGATTGCCGAACTAGTCGGTCTTAAAAATTTTGAGTCGCCACCCGTCGGGAACCGGTTTTTTAAACCAAATTATTTATAAAAAAGTTGACTCTGTTTTAAAAATTTTTGGATAAGGCTATTGGTTGAACCAAAGTTGGGTAAGTGGGTTGGGTACGTTAGCCGAAATTAAATTTCGACTAACGCCCGGTTCGAAAACCGGCCTCGCTAACCAAAATTGATTTTAAAATTTAAGTCAAGTCGGGTTTATTATTTTTAAAAAAACTAAGCGATGTTCCTAACGGTGATTTTTTTAACGTTCGATTTCAAACACAATTAAGAAAGCGATAAAAATTG
>CANUEY010188318.1:0-15770 GCA_948099555.1 Croton setiger
TATATATATATATATATATAGATATATATATAGATATATATATATATATATATTAGACTGGTATTGAAGTCCGGTCATTGGATTATATGAAATATTGTGATAATGAATATCTATCATATCAGTGCTTTTTTACAAGACTTAAGTAAGGCCGTTGTGATCATCGTAACCAGTGTTTGCAAATTTCAGAAAAGAAACCTACGGGTTTCTATATGAATTGACGGATGGACCTTCGGGTCAAATTACGCTACGGATGGATCTTCGGATCACTATATGTTACAGATGGATCTTCAGATCACTATATGAATATGATTTTGACCTATGAATTATTTAGGTCTATATGTTACTGGCCAGCTATGGATACTTGTTCTGTGAAATTTCCGAAGCAACATTTGGCCTATGGATCATAACGAAGCTAAATGGAATAACATGTCATCTTGCATTTTGTGAAATTGTATTGTTTTGACGATGAATATGAATTTATTAATTATGCAGGTTTGCTGAGGATTATGGTAAAACGATTTATATGTTATCTTTATTTACTTTAGTTTACACTTGCTGAGTATGCGACTCATCAAAATCGCAATTTATGTTTTCAGGTTTACTTCTTGAGTGAAGTCTAGCACTTCACCAACATATGCACAGCCAGTTCAACTGAAGTCTAAGCCTCTCTCCCTCGTTTCGCATCATATGTATAGCTGCATATAGATTTTGGTTTGCATTATATTTTGTAATGAATAATAATATGTTTTGGCATGTAAAGTATAAATGATACGGTAATTTTGAGTTTGTTGTCAATAGTTTTATATACCTTATTATAATATATGTAAATTATAATATGTAAATCATTATGTTTGATTTCGGTTTAAAAAGTAAGACGAAAAGTTCAACTTTTTTAAAAAATAATTAAATTTATGTAAAGTTAAATGCTTATTTGTAAAAGTTTTTGAAAATTATAAAATTCATCCTTCCCATTCAGTATGTGACTTCTCGCTAGCAAAAGTCGGATATTATTAAAAATAAAAAAATTTTAAGTTCGGTTACAAAAATTTTCACTATTTTGGTTTTCAATTATTTCTATATTGGTATTCGGTTAAAATTTTAAAATTTCAATTAGTTCATAACCCAAACCCATAAAATCCAGTAAAACTATGCCATTTTAATGAGACCAACTAAGTATAAATTAAGAAATTTAAGGGTAGAGCCCATTTATTTCTTTCTTCTTATGCAAAAGTGCAACTGCGGTTTGCTTTCTTTTTCTCTCTTATTCAAAATATAGTTTATATTACATAGTTTTTAATTACTGAATATATATATATATATATATATATATATATATATATATATAGTGGTGGCCACGGGCCGGTTCCGGGCCGCGGCCCGCCGGGCCACGGTTCAAGGTTCAATGAAACCGTAACTGGCCCGCCGAACCGGCGGTTTGACGGACCGGCGGTTAAATCCCGGGCTAAAAAACCGGCGGTTCATAGCGGTTAAACCGGCGGTTCATGATGGTTAACCGGCTAGCTCGCCGGTTCGCTCACGGTTCACAGGCCTCCATGGTTACGGTTCAAAAAATTTTCGAACCTGAATCGGCCCGGCCATCGGCCGGTTCAGATTACGGTTCAAGGCGGGCCGGTTTTTCACGGTTACGGGCCGGTTCGGCCCCCGGCCAAACCGGCCCATTGCCACCTCTATATATATATATTACACATCATGAGAACTAAATAAATTTATATATAAGGAAAGGCGTGAATTTATTCTATTTTCAAAAAATGGAATCACACTTACATTTAAACTAGAAATTCTGTCTTCATTAAAACTAATTAGAAAACCTTTTTTTTTTTTTTAAGGTTTTAGACGTGCTGCCGTCTTTGCCTATTTCTTCTTCATCTGTTATTCATTTGGGGTCTGCAGAGTAAGAAGAGTTCAGAGAAAGCTGGATTCGGGATCGCCATTCCACGGCCTGCAACAAAAGTTTGTAGTCTGTGGAGATGAGATTGGAGTTAAAGGACATTACTTGTTGTTTTCCTGTTTGTAAGCCTTGTTATGAATATGAAAGAAATGAAGGCAATCATGACGACATGAAGCGGCTGTTGTTGATTTTCGAGTCCGATGGAGGTACATATCTCTCCCTCCCTCCAACTACCAATTTGGAATTTTGGATAATGCAGCTCACTTGTTTGATAAAATGACTCAAAGAGATTGCAACTTGAGAAAGAACCAAGATACCTTTCTTTGTATAAAAAATTTACAAAGTCAATGACAAGAAAATTAATAAGAGTTTGTCATTTGATTTCTTTTCTCATCCTGTTGAATTATTGATATACAGGCACTGGTGGCATGGTAACCATCAATGATTCTGGACAGTAAATTCAATCATGGAGGATCCTTATTCTTGCTTAGGTATGGTGGAATTTGCTGAAGCTCCTCCTATTATTGTCAGCGTTTTAGGCGATTCTTTGATGAAGATTCAAATTGTGGTGGCAATATGCTTAGCATTTTTTTATTATTAAATAGTTGTACAACAATTCTTCAATAATTTGTACAAAAATAGACACATGCTATTTCTATTTGTTTTATTTTTTTATATTTGGACTTGTAAAAGTTATTATACAAAAACTACACTAGTTGTAAAAAAAATAATAATAATAATTTACGATATTTGACGCGTATTTGTAACTATATGCTATTAATTTTTTTTTATATTTTAAATTGTGAAACAATATGTAAAAATTTGTACACTAATTATATAAAAACTGTAAATTATTCGAAAAAATAAAATGTTCACTAATAGGTGCGTGTACACTTATGCGCCCGTGTGTGAAAGTAGGCTTCTTTTTATTTTTATTTTTATTTTATCTTGGCTCTATTTTGATATAATAAATATATCTAGTATCATTTTTTACTATAAGTCACTATAAAATATATATTTTTTACATTATTTTACACAATATAACTATTTTCTAAATTATTTTTATTTTTAGAACTATTTCTCTCAACCCCATGAATTTGGTAAGTGATATTAACTTTGACCCAAATAAAATTTATTATATGCTAACTCAAATATAATTTAAATACTTCAACTTTATATGTTTAGTCTTAAGTTTTTTTTAATGATATTTTTTATTTTTGCATTCCCAAAAATATTTTTATATCAAGATAAATGTAAAATAAATAATTATATATGTTTGAAACTAATATAAAACAGACCAAAAAGATTTTATTTTTTTATATTTTAAAAAACAAAATAACGAGTTAAAATGTTAAAATTATATTATGAGAAAAAAAAAGGTTTATTCACTCCATGACTTAATGTTCTTAGGGATAATATTAAAAATTGACCATTTTAAATTTCAAAATAACTTTAAGCCTAATTATATTTTGAATTCACGAAAGTGTACATTTATACTTAAAATGATCATTAAGTGTCTTATTTGCTTTTATTATAGCATGTAATATGTTTATACATTTTTTATTGTTTGTTTTTACCGTGAGTTGAAATTAAGTGGACTATTTATGTCAAAACTCTATATTCTTAAAAACAATTAAGTTTTATTAACTTAAGAGGACCCAAACTAAAAAATTTGTTGTCTATTACAGCAATAATACAAAAGATTACATATTAGAGTGTTAGTAACATAAAGCTTATTTTTGAGTGTTATTCATACAATTCACAAATTTCAATTTACTCCTTATTTTAAAATTAAGGTAGAAACATGACACATTTCAAATTTAAATAAATTTTATATCCACTAGGGAATAACCATTCTGAATTTTTTTAATTTTTTGTCCAATCCAGAACTTAAGCATGGGTGAAATTGTTAAAAAAAAAACTTCATTTTAGGTTTATCTTGTTCTAAAACTTAAAATAGGGTGAAATTCTATATTTTTAAAAGTTCAAGTTGAAGAAATAACTTAGATCACAAAAAAGAGTAATGGATTTTTCTGCATTTCTAAACTAAAATTATTGTTTTTTAACTGAATTAAAACTATTTCAAGTTAGGTAAATACATTTGTATGATCAATCTTACAATTTTGTGTGTTTCATCCTTCTGTAATGGAGTATTGTATACTTCTCATATAATTTTTATGCTTTTTTTAAAAAGCATAACCTGTCATACATTTTATTTTTATTGTTTCGTAAAATAATATTTATTTTTGTAGATAATGATACATATTGGGCAGAAAATAAACATGAAAGTAAAGATTGGGAAGAAAATAAGCCGCGCGTACGGTGATGAGGTAAAAACTGATGTCAGAAGTGGAATTGATGATGCCCAAACTCAATGAACTCGAGAGAATGAGGTAGACCTATTATAATTTGTCCATACGTTGGAATGGAATTTGAATCTTGGTAGAATGCATATAGTCATTATAATTGTTTAAAGGCTAAATGATTCGACTCAACGATCTAGTCAACCGGTAAGGGTTTATGGCTTGAGTACCTGCATCGAGATATCATCTTCTTTCTCATTCTTTCTTTTCGTTCAAGGCCTCGCACAAAAGATTTAGCAAAAATGGGATTATTTCAGGGCCAAACAAAATAGCCTAAGCAAAACAGCCTGAGATTTTTAATAAGGGACCTCGATAGCAAGAAAACTAGGGGCTTTTATCTGTTCTTAGGTTCGATATCTTATAGGGCAGGGCTATCCTGCTCTATTAGCGAGCAGGGATTATTGGCATGTCAAACTGGATAACCCGTGAGTTTAAAAAAGCCAAAAAAAAAAAAAAAAAAAAAAAGATCAAAGGATTTGGCACTCCTAGACGTACTACTCGTTTGTCCTAGAGTAGAGATATCACAGGTTAATGTTTTATTTTTTTTTTTCTTTTGGTGTTCTCTTAACCCTCCTAGAGTAGAAAAGTAAGGTTCTCTAACAATGTAGCTATCCACGGTTCCACCAAAATTAAAGAATTTTTTATATCAAGCTCTAATGCATCAGCTTGCAAACCAAATATGGTCTAAGCAAAAGAGATTCAACTAGACGCTATTCGTAACATATTGGGAATCAGGCACCTCTATTGTTGGAGGAAACCCATCCTTTTGCCCAGTAATGTAGTCCCACAAGTCACCCTTGATAATTTTCCCAGCGGAAAGAGATTACATTGGCAAAATAGTCGTATAAATTGCCTTAATTTCGTCAAAAGATAATACCCATGTATGGATATCAAATGAAGCAAAATATCTGTTGACTCCACAAGAAATAACCATCTTTTTTTTTTCCTTCTTTTTAACATAAAGAGAAGTAATCATCTTACATCAAAAGATTCTAGGACTGACTACATCTGTTCGCTGTAAAACAATGTGGAAAGAAAAGGTACAGAAGGAAGATCATGTGAGTCTGATCAACATAACTGCATCTAAGTTTTCAAATCCAAAGTCCAAACATATTCCATTCTAAATAATTTTCTTAATAAGCATCAATTAGAGAATATGATCCATAATCTGTACATATACACTCCAAAACCATCTCTCTAAACCATCCAATATACAATTTAAATGCCACATGGGAGCAAAGCTGCTATATCATGTTGATACCTATCCAAGACAGCAGATAACAGAAGGAAAAAATATTGCAAAAACAACAGTGGAGTTAATTAAATAATTCAAGGAAAAAGAAAAAGAAAAAATCCCAACATTAAATAACTGCAGAATGTGGATTAAAACAGTTAAGAAAGAACTCATTGAATCATTAGCATCTTCTGTTTTTCGCTCAACCAAAGAAACTAAAATCAAAATCATTTTCAAGTTTGAGACTAATTACCAAAAAAGAGCATGAGATTAAGAAAAGCAACAGATTTGATGATCCACTGCTGTTTATTATGCTGAAACAGTCTTTAACTTCCTACGGCGTTTCATGGCAGGGCCAATAACACTTATTCCTTTCCGAACCTTCTTCAAAGATTTGGCTTTCTGCTTTGCCTTTTTTGCAGGCATCTCCCTAATGGGACCAGGAGGTATCCCTTTCTTCAGTGCACTTCCTCGGGGGGTCACAGATGGAGGTATTCTCAAGCTCTGTGGAGGTAAAGGGCTGTGAGGCTTCCATACTATGTTGTTCTTCATGGAAAACCTTACTTTCTTTGCACTCTTCTCAGAACTCTTAGCTGTTGCACCATCATCAGCATTTTCTCCTATAATCAACTCTGGATTGTCTAATTGCTGTCTATTCTTACTTTTTGCTCTCTTCCTTTTCTTGGAGATGGTACCATTTCCAGTGACTTCAAGAAAATCGCAGGCACTTTCTAAGTTATTATCTGAGCCCATTTCATCAGCAACTTTCTCAAACTGCATCTGGAGGTTTGATATCACAGATTCATTAAACTCTATCAAATTAGCATCAGGATTGATTTCCTCACTTGAACTGCCATTATTCGTTATAGTCATTTTATCATCTTCTTCAGCATCACCATCAGAACTGCCATTGTCAAGCTTCTTAGACTTTTTTCCACTACCATTTGAGGCCTTTTTAGCCTTCTTACATGTTTTCAAACGTGTGCCAGTAGACAATTTTTCAACATCAGTATTTCCATCAGCCACTTCCACTTCCATTCCAAAAGATATGGGGACTAAAGCCGGCACCTCATCTTCAGCATTGTCTTCATTAACCTCAGGTAAAGAGACATCAATCCCTGAAGATGCAAGATCCTTCTCCAACTTCAAAAAAAACTCATGCAAACCAAAAAGAACTTTCCTATTCCCTTGAGGACATTCAACAGATGAACCCAATTCATAAAATTTGGCAGAAAATCCAAAAACCAAAGCTATCGAACCTAACACCACAGCATCATCACCGGAATCAACATCAGCATTTGATTTCTTGATTTCCAAAAGCTTATTGCCCATTTCCAGTAACGAATTAAATAAATTACTCTTCATCTTATTCAGCAAGATCTTATCAGAAACTGTCCCCATAAGAGCAACAAAAGGTCCCAAAATAATATCAATCACTGGCTTACTTAAAGGCAGGAAAGGTCTAAGTTCCTCAAGGAAAATAGAAGCAATATGATAATTGACACCATTGCCCAAAAATTTATCATCAGCCAAAAAAGTATTTTTAACCAATGCATCCATCAAACGAGTGCAAAGCTCCAAGTCCCACGAATTTTTCTTCAAAATAGTGAAAAAGAAGTGCAGAAACTTACGAATCAAAAGGTAAAACTTATCTAACCTCAGTCTATCTATGCCTGTCCACTCGCGACGCATAGTCAGTAAAAACACCTGAAAGTACTGAATTGATATACCGAGATCAAGCTGAGGAAGCAGAGAAGAGAGACGGTGGATAAGATTGGCCTGGGCAGGGGCCTTATCGGAATGCCAAACGCAGTAGAAAAGCCCTTTCCAGAGCTTTTTCATGTCCTCGTTGGAAATTTCGGATTGGGAGGGAAGCCAGGTCTTGATGAGGACGGCAAGGGATCTATTGCGGGTTTTGTTCTCGGAGGAAGCAAGCTGCTTTATAAGAGACGGCCCCGCTTGGGCTCCGTCCATTTGGCCGGTAATAGAGACGATGGCGGCTACTAATCCGTCGTCTGTACCTATTCTCTGGCAAAAGGGATTAAGTTTGGGAAACAGAGGGTTCTAGGGTTTCCTTTGAATTAACAACAGTTAGAGATCGCTATCTACTAGTAAGCCCTTGTTACTTGTTTAAGAGAAGGAAATAAACGGGGAAAGAAAATAAAGTAGCTTAAGTTACTTTTTTTACTCCAAACTTTTGAAAATTTAATATTTTCGTATTTTTATTTTTATTTTCTCCAAATACTATCATTTTCCGTCTATTTTCAGTTTAAATAAAATTAGCTTGGACTAAATTAAAAAAATTTAAATAGTCATTTTCTATAGCTAATATAATAAATTCACTTAAATTTACACTTTATGCCACTCCAAATTTAAAATAAAAAGTAAATTAAACTTTGCAAGTTGTATCTGTAGCACCCTGCATTAAAGTAAATTTTTTAGTTACATTTATAAACTTTTATAATAGCATAGTGTAATTGAAAAATAAATTAATTATTTTGAGAGTCTTAAATTAATAGAAATTGATTAAAAATGTTGAGTAATGAGGTAAGCAAACTTTTTTTATTCTCATATTTTAATTTTATTATTTTTAACTTTTTATTATAAAATTAAAAATAGAAATTGGTAGCAATAAATAAAATCAATCATATATTTTGCGTTTTTTAATTTAAAATCGAACCAAGACTGAACAAAATGACCAATTCGTTTATTTTCAATTTCATGTATGATCAGTTTGGTTTTCAATTTTAAATATATAGTTTGATTTTTTATTGGTTATGGTTTGATTGATTTGATTTGGTTACCGAACCAATTTTATTCACACCTATTTCCATTAAATGGAATTAAAATAATAAATTATTTCTTTCGATTATCAACAGAGTGTTATTAATATAAAAATTTGCAATTTGATGTGTTTGTAGTTGAAATTTATTTGGATGTTATTTATACAATCAACAAATTTTAATTTATTTTTAACTTTTAATTTAGGTTAAAATGTGACCTAAAGTTTAAATTTGAGTGACTTGTTCTATTAACTATTAAGGAAGGACAATTATGATTTTTGTTATTTTTAAATTTAATCCAAAACTAGACATGGATGAGATTGTAATAAAAAGTTCATTTTAAAGTAATTTTGGTCCAAAATTCAAAATGTAATACCCTTAATCTAACTATTTCTAGTCGAATTAAGTGTGTCACAATATATGACTTGGTAAACTAAACATACAATGAATAAAAATATTTCTTTTATTATTAAAATACATGAATCCTTAACTAATGTCATTTACACCACTTCGCTTCTCATTGAGCACTCTGATTTTACTCTTCCCGTTGATTTCTATCTGTTCGTCTTATCTTAGTAGACTACGAGTTTAGAAAACTAAATTCGCTAAGCAATGCTTATTGGGTATTTTAGCTATTTGATAGATATATTAAATATAAAACATAAGGCAGAGAGAGCATTCCAGAAAGAAAGGAGGGAAGAAGATTAGGAGAAATTTTGTAAGTTAATGTTTCTAAGGTTTTTATTCTAATTAGGTTCTGAGTTCTTCATTTCTTAAAAAAATCTTACAACTGATTTCAATTTCAAAGATTGAGAATCAGTTCTGAGCATTAGAGATTTCATTATTCTTTTTTTTTCTTCTGTGATTGTAAATTCTTGAGGAGAGTTTCATATAAAGCTTTCTGTAAAAGAATATTGGAATATTTTTCTAAATTAGAATCAACGAGATTTAAAGACAATTTTGAGGTACCTTCTCTTATTTCTTTTGTTTTAATTTTCCAATTTATGATGATTGGTTTGGTGTGGGAACCGGATTGAAAATCTGGATGTTGTTTCTATTATTTATATGTTTAAGCTTCTGTCGATTTCTTCTTTCTATAGTCCTTCAAATATTATTGATATGATTTGAATGTTGTTGTTGAGTTAAATAGTTTGGTAATTCTGTTGCTTTCAATACAGATCATATGTTTAATTGCTCATTGATGTTGGTTAGTACCCTTGATTCAAAATGATTTCTGTTGAACATGGTGATGTTTCAATTGGCTTTCAATTTTCTGTTGATATTGTTTAAACTTGATCTCTATTTTAATATTCTTCTTCTTCTTCTTCCATTTTCTGCTTCTTATTTCATGACATTGTGTCTTTTTTTGGGATCATTAATTTGTTTATAAGTCTATTATTACCTTCTAATATTTACTTTGTTCAATCGAAGATCCCTTAAGAAATGTTATGGCCACTGGTATAGTATACTGTATGTACTATTTTGCTCACTTGTCGAAAATAGAGTGACATAATGTTTGCTTCAGATTTTTGTAGTTACTGTTTAAACTCACAAATGAGCTTGAATGCCTGTTTGTTGTTTAAGATAGTAGATTCAAGGATTTCATATTAATAAAGTTGTTTCCCCAATCCTTAGAAATTACTTTTTATTTCACTTAATTCTGTTCCAGATGTATAATTCTAGATTACTTCTTGTTAGGTTCAATTTTCTGGTCTTATAATGGTACCTCAAAACATGCAGCTTCTGGATTATGTTGCCCTGTTTGTCATGACCTTTTGGAAATTGTCTTTAGATTCAATTGTCTATTCATATATTGTAATTGTTGCATATCTTGGCAGCCTTCATTATATTGAGTATGTCTATATTCTTTCTGCCCTAAATATTCATATATTATTTAATTCTTAAAGGTCAAAAACTTAGATTTTTACCTCATAATGTTTAGTTTTTACCTCTGCTTTCATTAGTGCCATAAAGTTATTACTTATTTCTAGCTTACCACTATGAATATATGTTATTTGTTGTGTATGAATATTGATTCCAAGCATAAATGAGTTATTGACTGCTTCCATCAAATTGATTGCTGTAGTTTATCAAATTCAAGGTTGATTTCTGTGATTGGCATTATTCCCTATGTTATATGCTTGCATTAAGACATGGTATATGGACTGTTTAGGAAATGTAGAAAATGTGAGGGACTGTTTTGTAATTTGCCAAAATAAAAGTAAGTATTTGATAAGTTCTGTTATGTGTTGATAATTCACACCTATGTAAGGTAAATTACTAAAATGGCTTGGTGAAACATTAAATGGGAAAGTTTAGGGGCATTTTTGTAATTTTTACAAAGTTTAGGGACCAAATTGAATTTTTTTTATGAATAGTCCAAAATTGATAACTTGGCATGTTTTGATTGTTTCTAAGATTGATTTGACAAAATTGAATGCTTAGGGGGCAGTTTTAGAATTTTTCGAAATTATGGGGACCATTTGATAATTATGCATGATTTGGGTCTTTTGGTAATTTTTAGTTTATTTTTGCACTGTTTTGTTATTTGTGAATGTTTATGAAGCTGTTTGACAATTTTCCACAAATTAGGGATCTTTTCATAATTTTCTAAAACTTTGTGGACTTTATGGTAATTTTGTTTGCATGCTTTATTTATATGCTTTTGGGGGTATTTTTGGGTTTAAATAATTAATTCGGAGATTAAAAGGGTAGATTGTAATTAATTAGGACTATTTTGTAATTATTTTCTCTGAAACGGAGAAAGAATATTTTAGGTTAGATGTGATTGTTTATTTTTCTGCACTTTATCGCTTTTGGTATTTGAATTTGTTTTCGCAAATGACCGTAAATTGCCATTTAGGAACATCATTAGAAATTATCACGCAACGGCTTTTTAATTAAAACTTAAGTTTTGGAAAGAAAAACAAACCAAGAGGCCGGTTTTGCTGGGCGGCGGTTTAAGTAAAACTTAAACTGTCGTACCTTATCCTCTTACCCAATCTTTGAAATTTTAACCAGTGGCTTTTTTCAAAAATAAAAACGGAGTCATTTTTCTAAAATTAAAAATTTGTGTCCCGAAATCGGCTGGCCACTCTAAAATCATTTTTAAAACCGATTAGTTTCGGCAACGAAATAAAATTGTTTTGTTACCTTTTTGGTGAAAATCCAAAATCCGCTGAAAACTAACAACAACAATAAGAAAACGAAATTAAAAAAGAAATTGAAGTACCTCAGATGTTTTGATTCAACCTCAGAATTGGTTTCCACTATTCTTTACAGAAGCAGATTCTTTAACACAATTCTTTAAAAATTGAAAAATGATACAATTGATCTCTGGCTTTGAATGGGTTTCAAAGCATAACTTTCAATTGATTACAATAAGAAAATAATCTCTCAAACTAATAAGAAATCCCTAATTTGTACAACCAAAAACCTTAATTTCCTCGACTCCCCAAAACTCTTAAATTTGGTAGAAGAGCTTACTGTTTTCTCTCTCTCCTTCTCACTTCTGGAATTGAAGCCCCTTCCATCTGGATGTTGCTTCTTGCTTTTTATCCCTCGCTCCCTTTTTCCTTTTCCCTTTCGCATTTCCCTTTTGCTTTTTCCTTCTTCTTCGCTAGTGTCTCCACATAGCATTCTGTTATGTTAGAGACGATCTTCTGCTGTCATTCCCAGTTTGATTGTTGCACTTGTCTTCCATACCCATTTCTTTCTTCTTTCTTTGGCCGCTTTTATCTTCAGTTTCTGTTTGATGGCTTCGACTTTCTCTTTCTGCTTTCAACTTTCATTTTTTTTCTTTTTTTTTTGTTTCCCTTTACTCCAAAATGAAACAGTTTTGGTTGAAATGGTGCGTTTTACAGCTTTAATTGGGTGGGGCAGACTGCTTTTGAATCGAACTAGTCCGGTTTGATTCAAAATCAGACTTCTATTTCCTTTTCTTCTCATTCTTTTCTTTTTCTTCTTCTTTTAACCCTTTTTCTTTTATTTCTTTTGCAATTAAGCCCTTTCTTCCCTATTTTCTCTTTCAATTTCTTCCTTCTTCTTCTTCTTCTAATTTCTTTCAAATTTCACCCTTTCTTCATTTTTCTTTATTTTTTCTCTCCTTTTCTTCTTTTTTTTAATTCTTTTTCTTTTCTTCTTTTTTTCTCTTTTAATATTTTTTCTTCTCCTTTTTCTTTTCTTAATTTTTACAAAATGAGAAAATTTAAAATTAAAATAAATACATTTTCTTTTTCTTTGAGAATTTCCCTTTTTAGATTTTGGGTCAAAAATCGAGTGTCAATAGCTGCGTTTTTGTGTTCTTGTTCATTTCAATAAATTGCAATCTGAAGCTCCACTCTAGCAAGGTCGTCTCAATTCCTTATCTTACCTTTGTCAATTCAATCATATTGCATTCATGCATACACATTCTTTTTGTCGCTAATCGACCACTAAACTCTTTTTGTCGCTAAGCGACCATTCAACTACTTTTGGCATTTATGTGCCTTTTCACTCATTTTTGGCATTCATGTGCCTTCTTAACTACTTTTGGCATTCATGTGCCTTTTTAAAATTGCTTTTGGCATTCATGTGCCTTTTCAACTACTTTTAGGACTTCTATGCCCTTTTAAATCCTTTTGGCAGCAAACAGCCTAACACAATCACTCGCACACTCATGCATTTGCATATTTGAGCTGTAAAGGCTGTTTGAACTATATCGGCTTTTTCCTTAAAAGTAAACTATGTAGGCTTACTTGGTTATCATCCCAAGTAGCATGCCTATATCCCTAAAACTCCTTGTTTTTTTTTCATTCATCTGAACGTGTATAATAGCATGTGCATTCTTGATAGTCTAATGACATAGTCTTCGAATCCACCTTTGGTTCAAATATTAGTGTCTAATTTATTGAGTTAATATAATTAATTGGTTAATTATTGAAATTTGGAGTCATTATAGGCTTTTCTTAGGTTGACCTTATAATAACTCAAGTGGCGACTCAACACACCCTTTGTGATTTGATCATTTTTCAATGTTTTCGAAAATGCAATGTTCACAGTTGTAAGCACTGATACTCACTTTGTCATTTTACTTTCTACAACTAGCCCCTCTATAAGGAATTTCAAAGGATTCAATTCTGCAGCAACATTAGTGCTATATGATGAAAGGTAGTTGTAACTTGGTGAACGCCCAGACTAGAGCTAAACATAACTTTACGATCTTGTTGTATTTAAGCTCATAAGTGAGCATCTTTTTGTTGAGGTAATAGATTGCATTTTTTACATTTGAATCTTCTGCATTTGGAGCCAAGATAGCTCCTATGACTTTGTATATCACAAACAAATACAAAAGTAAGGTTATCCTACTCTAAACGACAGTAGAATTAGCAGACTTAACAAATACTGCTTGTCTTCATCAAAAGCTTTATGGCATTTGAAATTTCATATTTTGGAAGCTATATTTCTTAAGAGTTTGAATATTGCACCATATTGTGAGATGAATCGACTGATTTTGTAGTCTTCCCAAGAATCCTCGGATTTCATTTTTCATTTTTGGAGGAGGAATATCAAAGATTTCCTTTGACTTAATGGGATCAATATCGATACCCCTTTTTCTGACCAAGTATCCCAAAAGTACCCTTGATGTAACACCAAACAGACACTTGTTGGGGTTAAGCTTCAAATTGTACTTGTGGACTCTAAGGAAGAACCACTTAAGTACATAGATATGATCTTTCACTATTTTTGATTTAAAAACCATGTCATCCATGTATACCTCCACTTCTTTATGGATCATGTCATAAAAAAATGATGTAGTCATTCTTTGATAGGTTGCCCTAGGATTCTTCGACCCAAAAGGCATAACCCTATAGCAGTAAGTACCCTATTTGGTATTGAAGGTTGTCTTCTTTTTATCTGGAAGGTGCATCATAATTTGGTTGTATCAAATAAAAAGATCGGTCAAAGAGACCATCTCGTGTCTAACCATTTTATCAACCAAAAGATCAATATAAGGCAAAGGGAAATCATCCTTAAGACAAGCTTTGTGTCAAATCTCGATAGTCGACGCACATCCTGACCTTTCTATCTTTCTTCAGAACTGGCACAATGTTTGCTAACCAGAAAGGGCATGAGATTTGTTTAATAAATTTATTATCCAATTGTTTGGTCACTTCTTCTTTAATTTTGAAGGACCATTCCGGCTTAAACCTTTTCTATTTCTTCTTAACTAGCTTGGCATATGGATAAGTTGGAATCTTATGCACTATTACAACTAGGCCTATCCTAGTGACATCCTTCGGATACGGTATGAAGTAGTCTACATACTTCTTTTAAGCATTCTAGTTTCGAGCTTTGTTAAGACAAACAAATGTAATAAATGTGAATTTATTCTCATTTTCTTTGCCAATGTTTATTTGTTCTTTTCCTTCTTTTAATTCATTTATTTCATTTTTACTGAAAAGTACTTGGAAGGGCAAAGGAAAGATAGAAATTTAAATTTTATTAATAAAGGTGGAGTCATTTTATAAAGTTACATCACACTCTACATAAGGATCTTCTAAATCTGAATCTAAGGAAGACCCAGAACTAGAATCTGACTCAGACACTGACTCAGAAGTGTTTGCCTTTAGGTTTAGGTTGGACGGGTTGACAATTACAGTTTGGCACCATTCTGTATACCAATTGGTCAAAGCCTTTGTAGCGGGTTTAATCAGGCAAGTCAGGTCTTGTACTATTTCTGTGCTTGAAATCATAACAACTTTGTCAAAGAGATTTAGTTGCATAAAGTCTTCTAACTTTTGATTGGTTAATGACTTTGGTTCTTTTTCCCCCTCGACCACATCACTAAACATTTCCAGCCCCTACAACAACTTCTGACAAAAACCATTCAAAGTTACAAAGTAGGGGCACATAACAATATCTCTTCTTTTCTTCCTTAGCCCTCTGAACTTCTTCTTTCCATTTAAGTCTAACTGTAATAGATCTTCTTCAATAGGCTCATGTCCCAAGCTAAAAGTACCTTTAACCATCGGGCAGGTAAGACATGTTCAACATAATGTTTATCAAGTAGTTTATCTAAACATTCTTGAAATTAAAAAGAACTTATTGGTTAAGCATTCCTCCTTTAATGAATTAAATTTTGCCATATTGAAAACTAGAGAGAGACATGGTTGACCTGGTGTTGACGCTTGATTTTTTCCCCTAAAAAATACCGATGATGATCAATGCTCTACGCTCGAGATATCCAGAATCCTCCTCGATCCGATTTATTGTTCTTCAAAATCCTTAAAAAGATTTTAATCTCTCGTATTTTTTTTAAAATAAAATTCTCAAAGTTTCCTTTTATTTTCTTTTAAAGAAAAAAGGGGTATTTAATTGAAAAATTCTCTTTTAATTTCCAATTTCAAGAAAATTTAAATATCTCAAAGAAAAATTAAAATACTTCAAAATCTTGTTGTTTTTCCCTTAAATTGTCAAAATCAGTTTACTTTAGTGGTCGA
>CANUEY010188491.1:0-47787 GCA_948099555.1 Croton setiger
TATGGGCCCAACAATATTTAAAACCAAACACAAGGAAAAAAAAAAAAATAAATCAATTTAAAACATTTTAAAAAAAAACTTGTATTTAAACCAAAAATTTTATCAACCACTCCCACAAAAAAAAAAAAAAAAAAAAAAAAAAAAAAAGAAGAAGGAAACAAAACTATTGTATATACATAAGGCATGGCTTCCATTTCCCCATTTGTTCCCCAGAGCATATGAACTAACCAACTAAGGTGCAACACCATAACTGGTTTCTGGAATTTTTTCTCCGCCGCAGAAAAATTGTACAGATATGCTGCTTGTGTATATAAATATTTGTAGCTGTGCATGAATGCGATCACCAACCTTCATCGTACGATGATCAGTTGAAGGCCTCGGTATAAAAATAAAATAAGACATTCAATTGCTAGTTTGGTTTGCTGGCAGTTGAAATGGATCAATCCAGCATTTATCTTCCTTTACTGCATTTTTCCATCTCTTCCAGAACACCTTCATTTCAGCAGATGACTGAATTCTAACCTGTCAATGAACCCATAAATCAGTTAATAACTCTAAACAAGCCTGTTAGTATAAGAATAATGATACTAACATACCTCTGCTCTTTTATCAGTTACGTGGGATTGCGAAGCTCTCTGGAATATGGCGGATGAACATTTAGTATTTATTGACAGAGAATAACTACCAGAAACATTGAGTATATATAATATTTTGAGCAACTTACATTCAAGTTCTTCACACTAGAAAACTGAACTTGGGAATCCGAATGAGTTGACTGCACATGTGAGCCAATACCATATTGAGATTAATAGATGAGAAAAAATTCTAACTTTTTTTTTTATTGTAGTATGAATTTTTGGACCATAAACTTTTAAAAAGCCATGACAAATTTATGTAATTGTTCTTCCGCCTATTTGCTACAAGGATTTACCTCACTTCCATTGAAGAAGCCGAGGGTTAAAAGACCCAGATGAACTATGTACTCAGAATCAACAACACCAACATTTTTGGTTCGATCACCCTGTAAAACGATACAGCTATTACATATATGGCCAAGGAAATCACAAAATGGAATTCACATGAACCAGAAGGTTACCTGTGCACAGTAACCAAGCTGGAAATCCAGACCCCATGCATGGATCAAATCATTCTGTAAAGGTTTTTTAGATTAAAGATTATATTTGACATTGTGATTCATTTAGAGATTATTACCATCACACTCTGGTCAAGTATTAATGATTTCATCAAATACTCAAAAGCAAGTATTGGTCATCGCATTCCAATGGGAAAATATACACGGTGACATGGAAATGAATTGAAATATACCTGGATCATGTACCATACACATTGCCAGGCTGCCCTTGAGAAGACAGGTACCATCATTTCCACCCAACTGCATCATAAGTCTTTTACTTTCAGTGATGCAGCAATATGCTTATAAGCAGTTCAATAAAACAAATCTTCTCCTTCTCAACTGATAGATTGAACTACTACACAATTTTTTTGAAATAAAAATTACAAGAAGTATATAGCAGATCATTAATATACCCTATGCAAGGAGGAGATGTGCTGTTGTCGTAACACCTTCCACTGCCTTTAAATTTGTGCATCCTTCTGTTAAACAGGGATCACTTGTCATACACGCATATACCTTGATTTTGGGTTAAATTTATATCAAAAACCAAGTAAGGAGTTCAAATTCAAAATTCATTACTATATCTTTCAGTAACAACAGAAAATACTGAGACCTGTGAACCCTTGATTTCGGTTGACGTGCAGTAATTGGATGATATACTGCTGACTTGGCAGGATCAAGGGCTGGTTGTGATATTTCTAATCCCTCATCCTTGACAATAGACAGATACCTGAGAAATAATTAATCTGTTCAACAAACAAGATTGGAAGCACCGACCGTTTTCATAAATGGGGAAAAGAAAAGGCAAAACAAATATCATTCCCTTTTACAATAAAATGCCACAAAAACAAGGTAAAGAGTTCTCTGTGTAATCGCGCTAGACACAAAGTAATACTATAACTGTGAAAAGAAGTACAACTCTGAACAGCAAACACGTATACCGTTTTGGATTAAAATTCTCAACTCCGATGTCTTCATCCCAAAGAAATACATAATCATACTCCGCAACAATGTCTGGATGCAGGAACCGTTTTGCAAACCACCTAGCCAATCAAACAAATGATCCACTGATAATAAGAAATAAGATTTCCAAACAAGTATATATATGTTCACTTCTGCCCAAGAATTGTTAAAACCAAAGGGCAACTATTTTTGGGTAATCAAACTTACCATTTTGTTTGATTCACTGCTGACACATGGATGGCACGATCACTCCACGACAGCTCCCGCCATTTATCCACAATACCATCATAATGGAAAAGCATCACTACAAAATCACTTAAAGGAAACTGCAACAAGAAAATAAATTTTAGAAACAATATAGTAACATTCTGTTCAAAAAGTATTCAAAGCCAAATGGTTGGCAAGGATCAACTACCTTCTTAACGATTTGGTCCACCACTTGTTTTTGCTTAATTCCAACTGCAAGTGCTAATAAGCTTTTTGAAGGCTTTGTTTTGTTCTAAAACCCAAGGAAAATAGTAAAAAGATTTAAATAAAAGAAACTGCACATGTCCTAGATGATATACTCAATTCAATTCACTATTCGAGAAAAATATAAACATAAAAACTTAAAAACCGTCCTATGAGAATAAAAGAATATCTCATTATAACAGTATTGAGATGACATCTATACTCACATCTTCCACCGGATTGTTCCATAGTGGATGCATTTCAAAGTTTGATGTCTTGCTGACAATTCCTTGGGGCAATGACTCACTTCCAGAAGGCCTGCAGTTATCCTAAGAAAAATAAATTCTAAATCAGAAAGAAATATAATGACTTTACCGACCACTCCACAATATAATTTTGACATTAAGGTTTAGAAATAGAGCAAACCTTGCATTCATCAGGTTTTATATTCTGCATTGTCTCAATGACTTGCCATCTTGTGAATCCCTGCAAGTTTTATTCCCAACACATGATCAGAAGGGTTTCTACATTTACAAACATGCTGAACACATATTGGGAAAAATCAAGGTTTTCAAAGTTCTAGGAAATCAAGTTCTTCAAGCATCTTTTGGAGCAGACACAAAGTGGAAGCTCTAATTTTTATTTGAATATTAAAAACCATTTCATTTTTTAGTTCAAATACATAATCAACGACCTCAGTACACAGTTGATGATGAAAACAAAGGTCTAAAATATGTAATAAATAAGATTAAAAGCTCCAACAAATACTACAAACTACTTCTATTTACTAATGAAAACTTAAGATTCTCACAAAAAAAAAAAAAAAAAAAAAACATCTGCATAATATTCAAATTCTGCAAAAGGGAATTTAAAAACAAGGGATCAAATACGATACATACATCTTTATAGTACTTTCCAAAGAGCGAACTGCCAATGAAGTAAGCACTACAAATTAAAGAAGCTGCAAAGAAAAGATTCCAAAGGAAAGATCTGCTCTTATAATCAGATGGTACAGAAGCCTGGAAAATTAAAACCTGATGTTATTAGCAGAGCAATAAGATAGAAATGCTAAAGAATCAAAACCAGTGGAGGAAACAACTGCAAAGATAAGCAAATAAATAAATAAAAATGTCAAAACATTTACAAGGACTCTTCCATGTGCATTTGATAACATAGCCTCGGGAAACAAAATGGTCTATGAATATATAATATCTTATTGAATATTGCTGAACAAAATAGTTGTGTTAGAAACAACTAATTAACCCAGAAAGCATTCAGCATATCTTTGAATTTCTGAATACCCAAATGAAATATTGGAAATTTGTAAGAAATAAAAACTAAAAGTTGCAAATTTTGGAGATAGAATTCACTTATCAGCTTAAAATTCAAGCAATTTCGTAAGAGTAAACCGTAATCTTAGACCACTTAAGCACTGCCCACTAACTTGAAACTGTCCAAAAACTTCTGCAGAAATTTATTTTTCACCCGAAATATGAAAGTAACAATTATTTTCCCCAAGTCTTCAACGTTATAAATTAAGGGAATCCAGCAAAAATAAAACAACAGTAGTTATTATGTAGAACCACTAAATAATCAAAAACTGATAATTAATTAATTGAAGCACTTATTGAAGTAGCGAAAGAAGCGGAGATTGAGGATTTTTTGAATATTAACAAATTCTTTGTTTTTTCCTCTCTGTCTCACTTGTCTGCTACAGACAACAAAGACAAAAGAAACCAGATAAAAGACTCCTTTTAAAAAAATTCTTTAGTTTTCCTCTGTTTTCTGATCAACCAAACAGAAGAACGGAGTAATTATGCTCGGTCTATGAAAAGAAAATTTTTTCTTTATACCCATAATTATGACAAAGTTAAACTAAAATTACCATCATTACTCACTCAACAATGGCAGCAATCAAAGAAAACCAGACGAACAGAGCAGCCAACCAAGTTCATATATACACCAACCAAAGCAAGATTAAAAAAAAAAAAAAAACTCAGCAACCTCACAAACCAACTAACCTATAGAAACAAAGAGAAAGAGCTTACACAATTAAAAGGCTTCATCTTACAAATTCAGAGAAAATGGTTAAGGGAGGCATTCAACACCTAACTATCAGAAAGACCAAAAGGAAGAGGAAAGGTGAAAAAGAAAACTTTTTTAAGAATTTAATTACGGTCTTAAAACAGAACCCTTGGGTGTTTATATAAAGCAAAGAATCTCCTAATCCTGCAATGATTATCTAAGAAAGTTGATAGAGAAAGCAATGCTGGAAAAGGTAAAGAAAAGGGAGAGAATGTCAAAAGGCAATGGATTGAACCTGACAAGGTGGTAACTAAACGGTGACGTTCTGAATAAGCAAGAGCAAAATAATGAACCCAATATTTTTTAAATAAACTATATATAAGATGATGTATAAATTTGGTCTATCTTTTAAAAAAAAAAAAATTCAGAGATAACAATAATTTTGGTAAGCAGTTGTATTCAAATTATTATGTCTTTTCGATTCTAAAATATAAAAAATTGTTGAATGAGACATCAAAATTAATTTGAATAAAAAATCTGCTATTTGATTTCTTTAAAGTGTTATGATATTCTTAGAGTTTATAATATATAAATTTTATAATTTTGCAAAATATTATTAAGTATTTAAATAAAATTTAATTAGATATTTAAAATTATTAAGGAAATTATTAGAAATAACACAATTTCCAATTTCTAATAACACATTTTTCCACTTTCTAATTAAACAAATATCACTTCACTTTCATATTTAACAAAATAGCACTTTTGATGTGCTTTTGAAATTTTAATCCTTATATATTTTTTATTATTTTTATTATTAAAAAAAGAAAATTGAAAAAAAATACAGAAACATTATTGTGAAAATTGGTGGTATACTAACAAACATTACAACATTTCTCCAACATTTCTCCGATCACCGTTCACCGCCCAAATTGGCCTGCCGGCATCGCCAGTCACCAGCTTAGGTGACGACGAGATGGACTGGTAGCAGAATTTTGGCAAATGGTTGTTTGAAGTGGTGTTTTCTTTCTGATTTAGTTTTGGATTTTCTTAAACTCAAAAATTTTAAACCTTCAATTTATAGAGTTTTCAGTAATGGATTTCCGATATGAGACCATTAGACGAAAGTTCAAGCGACAAATAAATTTTTGGTACCCATCTTACCATCGTTCTTTGGCAAAAAAAAAAAAAAAGTCACCTTTCGCGCCGACAGACTATTTTTTGCATTTTTCGGCGATATATAGTGGGGTCATGAGAAAGTAAAGACATATTTAGAATCTATAAGTTGAGAGCTTTTCGATGATATATTATTTGTTAGCTTTTATTATCATTGCAATTTTCCTATAACCGGTGGCGACTAAAGTTTCTACTTGACATGACTTTCTATTATGTTTAACTGAATTGTATTAAAGTGTATTGAAGTTCACTGATTTGTTTTGAAATTTACTGTATTGTATGGAAACTTTCTAAAACTGAATTATATTGAAATTTACCAAATTGTTTGAAAATTACAGAATTGTATTGAGGTTTATTGAATTGTATAAATTTATATCCATTCTACTCATTTCTAATTATTTTTATTTATTATATTAATTTGTATTGATTTATATTAATTTTATGAATTTTATTGATTTCCTATTGATTTAATCTAAATTTTTATATATTTTATATTAATTTCTATTGATTTGAACTATTTTTTTTTCATTCTACTGATTTGTACTAATTTCATACTAATTATTTATATTGAATTCTATTAATTTATATTAATTTTTATTAATTTGAACTATTTTGATTCATTATACTGATTTGTACTAATTTCTACTGATTTATATTCATGTTAATGATTTGTATTCTACTGATTCGTATTAATTTCTAATGATTTGTACTGTTTTTTATTAATTCTATTCAGTTGTATGGATTTTTACCGGTTTCTATTAAATGTTTGTAATCGGCAGAAATCTATTTTCGTTTTCGATTTGTATTTAATTGGTCAAAATTGTTTTGACCATAACTTTTATTACAGGTGTCACTTTTCTAAAAGTTCGTTCAGAGAACTACACGAACTATTAGATTTTGCCTCCATAATGCCGCCATGTCTAAAAATGCCGTCTAAGCTTCTAAAATACATTTTAAAGTTTGTTTTTCATGTTTTTTAGTGTGTTTTTAAACTTTTTTTTTTTATTGAATGCTATTGATTGTTAATAATAATGATTTTGAACCTTATTGAATTTGACATCGAAAAGAGTTTGACAAGACAAGTCATTTGACATCAGAATCGGCCATAGGTTGCCAGAAGGCGGCGAAAATGGCACCGGAAAATTTTGCAAAAATTGAAGATCCATTGTCGAGTGGTCTTTAACTGGCGGATATGGCTACCGGAACCCAACGACCAGAAGTTAGTTATCTGCCAGTGGGCTGCATGTTAGTGGTGATGGTCAAAGGCGGCGACATTGACGTTTTGAAGGGGTTGCTAGAAATCTGCAAGCGGGGGCTTCCGAATTTTTATTTTTTCTTTTTTTTTTTTATAAAATTAAATTATTTTTATTAGGCAGGGACATATTTTAATTTTTTGCCCTTATTTGTTTAAATGTGGTATTTTACTAATTTTGAGAATCATATTTTAACAACTGAAATTGATAATAAAATCATTTTAAAACTAAACATACCGTATAGAGCCTGTAACTTTAGAGATTATGGGAAATATGAACAATGATATAGAAAAGAAAGATATTAGATTAGAGGATAAATGTAAACCATTGAAAATTAAATATTAGTTAAGTTTATTAATTAGTAACTGTAAAAAAAATTAAGTTTATTAGTATGATTTTGTTAAAAAAAAAAAGTTTAATAGAATGTTTTAAATTAGTTAATTTTTTTTAAGGATATAAAATCTTGTTATTTACTACCATTTAAAAAAAATTGTAAATTAAGTACTTTCCAAAATGGAAAAAATATCAAATTTCTATTGAGTGGTTGTTTGAATTAATATTAGTGGTTGTTCCATCAAATTCCGTGGATATAGAATACATAAATTATTAAGTAAATGAAATTTCAAAATGTATGGTTTGGATTATAAAAAGAAATTCATTGATTTGATAAATAATTTTAAAACAAAATTTAATAATCTATATAATATAAATAATAAAATGATAAAATTTATAAAATCTCACATTTCACGTTTCATTCAATCGATGGAATGAAACTATGATGAAATTGAAACTATTATGGAATTGGAAAATTCCATAGATTCTACTGATTTTTTCTTTAAATAAACTATAGAATTTAAAAAATACATGTAATGTTTATGTTCCATCATCTCAATTTATTCAATCCAAACGACCATTTAATTTTTAAATTTGTCGGATTCGAAAAACACTCTAATTCAATGCCGGTAATTTTTACTTATAAGTTGAACCCGATAAGAATCATACATTTTTTAATAATAATAAGTGAGACTTTTAGCAAAAACCAGCTGCATACAGACACTTTGTTTTTGTTACATTGTAAATCCTCAATTCCTGAATGCACCATTCTTTTTCTCTAACTAATACTTTTAAAAAAGAAACCAATTGGAAGAAGAAAATATATAGAGTACAAATGAAGAATTTTGTTAGTTCACAAGTCTCTATAAATACAAGTGAGGCTTTATTCATATGTCAAAATTATGCGTTCTCTGTAGAAAATCAAATTAAGAATGATTTTCACAAATTTCACTTTTGAAAATTTTATTATAAATAAATTTTAACAATTTTCAAATATTAGTTAACCAGCGCTCGTCGGTGGGCTGGTTGAACGGCAGTTCGAGTCGGTTAATTGGCGGTTCATGGCGGTTAACCGGCGGCTCGAGAACGGTTCACGGTTTATAACGGTTACAGTTCAAAATTTCGTTAAACCTGAACCGGCCCACCGACCAAACGGTTCTAATTTCGATTCGAGGCGGTCCGGACCGGTTTTTCCACGGATCGAGCCAAACGAGCCCAACGGACCAACCCAGGCCATGGCCACCTCCACATAGGAAGAATAATAAGAATCATTTATCATCTAAATGAAAAGCTCCGACAGCTGATTAAATCAAAAATAAATTATTGGTTAGCACTAATTACTAGACTATACTCAACTCTAAAATTTATTTTTATTACTCCATTAATAGTCACTTTTGTAATTCAGATAAACGGCGTCGTCTCCAAAGAATCTCCGGTATTTGGGAAAAAGAAAGGCGTATGATAAGAAAAGATGCGCAGGAATATAAAAGGGTCTCCATCACCTCCATGCGCAAATTAGGGCTGGTCCTCTGCAAAACTCCACAGTAGTTCACCCATTAATCCTATGGATGTTTGATAGATTGGTACTTTCCTCTTACTCTATCTCTTTTTACATTTTCCCTTCCCTCTCTGTTAAAATTATGAATATGAATTGAGTATCTAGTTATTTGATTGATTATAGTGAAATGTTTTTCTTTTTGTAATTATTTTAAATTTATCTACAGTTTTCCGTATGAACTCTAGAAATGTAGACTCTGATTTATTTTTTGAATGTCTTTTTCAAATATGTTAACATATATGATTCTTTGTGAAAAAATCTCTGAGCTTGATCTTGATATATATAAATTGGATAATATATTGAAGTGAGTTTGTTTTGTTACCATTTTCTTGGAATGTAGAGGACTAGAAAACTAAGCACTTGATTATAAAACTGGAAATTAACCAGAAATTGTTTTCACAACTATACTTGCCTTAAGCTTTATTGGTTAAAGAAGAAAAACTGTCAGTGTACAATTTGAATAATGCCATTCAATGTTCATATGTATCGGAATATTGATAGACTAACTGAATTTTACAAAAGTAAATGAAAACTAAGAGGAAAACATCCCACATTGTGAAACATGTATTAATGAACTTCAGAGAGCAATGCGGTGGATTTTAGTAGTGTCTAGTTGTTTATAATCACAAAGTTTTATTGTGCAATGTGATTGAAATGGTTTTGAAAAGTAGGACTGGTATTGTTAGCTGTTGAAGGTGAGATTATTCTAACAATTTACAACTATATTGCTTGAGCATTGTTATGAATTTACCTTTTTAGCTAGCAGCACAATGTGATGAATGCTTACTAATATATGTTTGCATTTACGTCATTTTGTGATGCATTTACTTCATGACAGGATTGAAATCATTTATTATGTTGTAGGTGTATTCTACACAGGGTTTAACCTGCTTTACTTAGATTAATGAGTTACATGATGTCTGAAGAGACTGGTCCGATGCTCATGGTTTATGATGAACCCTCAGACCAGCAATCTCTGTCTTTGGATGATACTAGTAGCACAGAGGAATCTCCGGAAGAAACCAGACTATCACTAGAAACTACTAATGATGCAATTCCATACATTGGACAGAGATTTCCTACTCATGATGCAGCTTATGAATTCTACACTGAATTTGCTAGGCGATGTGGGTTCTCAATCCGTCGTCATCGTACAGAAGGGAAAGATGGAGTTGGGAAAGGACTCACCAGACGTTATTTTGTCTGCCACCGTGCAGGCAACACCCCTGCAAAAACCTCAAATGAAGGTAAACCTCAAAGGAATAGAAAATCATCCCGATGCGGTTGTCAAGCATATATGAGGATAAGCAAGACTACAGAGTTAGGGGCGCCAGAATGGCGGGTTACAGGTTTTGCAAACCACCATAATCATGAACTCCTAGAACCAAATCAAGTTCGGTTCCTTCCTGCATATCGGACCATATCAGATGCAGACAAAAGCAGAATCCTCATGTTTGCCAAAACAGGAATTTCAGTTCAGCAAATGATGAGGCTTATGGAGCTTGAAAAGTGCTTGGAGCCTGGGTATTTACCATTCACTGAGAAGGATGTGAGGAATTTACTCCAGTCCTTTAGGAAATTAGATCCAGAGGATGAGAGCATAGACTTATTAAGAATGTGCAGGAACATAAAAGACAAGGACCCTAATTTTCAATTTGAATTCACTCTTGACTCAAACAATAGGTTGGAGAACATAGCTTGGTCATATGCATCATCCATCCACTCCTATGAGATCTTTGGTGATGCAGTTGTATTTGATACCACACATCGCTTGACTGCATTTGACATGCCCCTTGGCATATGGGCTGGGGTGAATAATTATGGTATGCCATGTTTCTTTGGCTGTGTGCTCTTAAGAGAGGAAAATTTGAGGTCATTATCGTGGGCACTAAAGGTAATAGAATGGAAATAATTTCCCTTTACCTATCAACACATGATATTTCACATGCTGCACCTTTAAGTTTATTTTCTCCAATTTATTGCTCAGATTCTTCTCAGTAAAAAGGAAAAGAGAGGCAAGGAACTGTAGATTCTTAACTGATTACTAGAAATCAATAGGATGTGCAGAGATGGTCAAACTGGTGGATCACAAATACTGGCCAGCGAGATGATCTCAACTCGCAACTTGCTGGTTCTATTTTATGAATGTGGAGTTTGGGAATGTCTATGTGTAATGTTTAAGCTTAGGACTGTTGGGAGTGGGGGTACACAAGAAGCAACCAGTCCCATTGCTTGTTCTGATTGTTATATCTGCCTTGACTCTCAGCCTCTTGATATGTCTTCTACCACAGATCTCGTGTCTGCTGTTGCTTAACTTTGGATTACACTATATTTTAGTCAAACCATGAAATGTTGGCTTCTTATTTGAAGCTGATCATTGGACACATGCAATCACACCTCACATATTCTGTCACAAGTAACTCTTTTGCTCCAAAACTTGAAACATTTTGCTTTCATTGTGTTGTTTATGTGACAGGCATTCCTGGGCTTCATGCATGGGAAGGCTCCTCAAACAATTTTAACTGATCAGAATATATGCCTCAAAGAAGCAATAGCTATGGAGATGCCAACAACGAAACATGCACTTTGCATATGGATGATTGTGGCGAAGTTTCCATCCTGGTTTAATGCTGTTTTGGGAGAACGTTATAATGAGTGGAAGGCAGATTTCCATCGACTGTATAATCTGGAGTCTATCGAGGACTTTGAACTAGGTTGGAGGGACATGGTTGATTCTTTTGGGATGCACAATAACAGACACATCGCCAACTTATATGCCTTGCGCACACTTTGGGCATTACCATTCTTGAGAAGCCATTTCTTTGCTGGAATGACAGCAGCAGGTTTTTCAAAAACAATTAATGCTTTCATTCAACGGTTTCTGAGTGCACAAACGCGGCTTGCACATTTTGTGGAACAAGTAAGTTTCAGATTATAATTATTTTTCCTATTACATCACAGGGAGTTGGATTTATACGTTCATGTTGAAATGTCTCTGTGAATTTCGTTGGAAAATTTTTCTGTATGTTGTAATAAGATCAAGCTTATCAAGGCAGTGATTAGAAGGTCAGGTGCTCTTGATGTTGACTTAGAATTTGTATTCTAGTTCTTTACCATTGTCATTTTTTTTTTTATAATCAAAATGTGATTATATCATGCTTTTATGTAAACTGCATTTAGCACTCTGTTTTTAATCTGGCATGGGGTTCATTTGTGGTAAGTGACATCACCTCAATTCATGTTCAATAAAACTTTCTGAATTTCTTATAATTGAGTTTGACTTTTCAGAGCATTAGGTTTTTCTTGAACCTATTAATGTTGCCATTCCCTCCTTGATAACCCACGGAAGTGTAGGAATTTTTTGCTTGGTGTTGACTTTCAACTTGTGAGCTTAGCATGGTCTAAAAATCCTCTGAGTGCACTACAAACAAATTTAAACTTACTCTTTTTTTCACTGTTGAAGAAGTTGTTTCAATTGTGAATTGATGTTACAATTTTACCAGATGGTTGTTAAATTCTTCTAATGTTTCCACTTGCCATTATTTTGCTGCTGATGGAATTTCCTTTTTGGAAAAACTACCTGTATTTTAACTTTACATGCATGAGCAGGTTGCTGTTGCTGTCGATTTTAAAGATCAAGCTGCTGAACAGCAAATAATGCAGCAGAATCTTCAAAATATATGCCTAAAAACTGGTGCACCAATGGAGTCACATGCTCTCACAGTTCTTACGCCATATGCCTTCTCTAAGCTTCAAGAACAACTTGTTTTTGCAGCCCACTATGCATCATTCCAGATGGAAGATGGGTTTCTTGTGAGACACCACACGAAACTTGATGGAGGCCGGAAAGTATATTGGGTTCCTAGGGAAGGCATCATTAGTTGCAGCTGTCATCAGTTCGAGTTCTCTGGAATTCTCTGTCGGCACGCTCTTCGAGTTCTATCAACAGGGAATTGTTTTCAGATTCCAGAAAGGTATCTCCCGCTCCGTTGGCGTCGGATTAGCATGTCTTCTTCTAAGCTTGTTCATACTTCTCCCAATGATCATGGAGAAAGAATGCAGCTATTGCAGAATTTGGTGTCAACACTAATAACTGAATCTGCAAAGTCAAAGGAGAGGTTGGACATTGCCACCGAGCAAGTTTCCATCCTTTTATCGCGCATCAGGGAGCAACCTGTTCCATCTCATGGCATGAGAGATATTACATCTATTCATAGAAATCTGTAGCCCCAATAGATCAGTCAGGATTCTTCGAAATTCTTGGAAAGTAGGGTAACCAAAACTAACTTTTTGGTGAAGAAAGCAAATTGGGGTGTATTTTGTAAAGCAACTAGTGGATGAATTTAACTTTTTGGAGGATTGAAAATTGAAAATCTTCATGAAAGTTTCTGTAGGTTTGATTCATGGAATCATATGATTATACCGGGTCTTGTATTTATTTCCCCGACAGCATCTTATGCTCATTCTCTTCGGAGTTCTTGAGAAGTTGCTGTAATATATGAATATACAGAGAAAAGAAAGATTGTGTCGTCTGCTGCTCTTGCTTCACAAATTAAAATTTGGCCTCTATAAATATATGAAATAAAATTTATTTTGGTTCACCAACGATAAATTGAGGGATTTTGCCAAAAAACAGAAAAGAAAAACAATTGAGAGATACCTTTAATCCATACAATAAATTTAATACAAAACACAAATATAAAATTTAATTTGTAACACAAATACGAAAAAATGTACAAAAATATTCATAGATGATGCGGTGCGTTTTGTGAGTTTTAGAGAAAGAAACTAGCAACTGTCAACTGTAACCATTGCCGTCTTTCCTACGAGCTTCAACTACTGCTATCCAATTCCAATCCAATATCCATCGTTGCAAGAGGAAGGCCAACGAGAACTGAACCACGGTGCGGTTTAACGAATTTCGGAATTTCGCCCAACTGTATTTGATTCTTTATGTCTTGATCCTGCCTATTTGCGTTCCTTTTGATCTCTGTACTCTCAACTTATATAATTCATATAGCAATTTGTATAAGATCGGGCGCATATTAATTTATATCAATATGGGCATTATTGGGTTCCATTAGTAATCTTCTGTTCTTGAAGAAATTCTCTGTGAAAATCATCTAAACTTGTTTGTTTTTCTGCTTTCTATTTTATTTATCCGTACCAGTAATCTCAATTTAGTGATTTGGGATTAGAAAAATTATAATCTGAGTTCTTAATTATATATTATTATCGTTTTATTTATCTGGGTTTTGGTTTCTTGCAGGAAATGCATCCTCCTTTGACATTGCATAGGCACCCAATGTGTGTTGAGGTGAGTTTTGGCCTCTATGTATCCTTTTGTTTCTTATCATGATTTATTTTCAACAAATTACTTATCGAGGTCAATAGGGAACTCATATTTTTGATCTTGAATTTACCACCAGGAAATTTAATGTTGGTGATAAAAAGGATTATGTAATTTACTAGATTGCATAAAACAAATCAGTCTATGAAGAACATTATTGAACTGAATAATTCAGTAATTTTATGGCCTTGCAAAGTGAGTTGAGTTGTTATTCCGGATACTGTTTCGTCTACGCCAAAAGCATGGATATTCTCCATTGTTTTTAATCTGGATGCGATCCTAAAATAGATTGAATGCTGCTTCTGAATTAAACCTTATATATGAAATTTCAAGCTTTGCTTTAGAATTGTGCATTTTATAAGTCACGGTCATGATTTGAACTGGAGTATAATCTGGCGGGCATGAAGTTCTCGTATGTTATGGAGAATGTTGCCTATTAAGTTGTTGATTGATTGCTTAACTGAGGGTAGAGAAATTGAAATAACCAATTTTTTCACTATATTTAGATTGGAAGTAATTCAATCTTTTTTCTGTTCTAAGCTTTCGTTCATTTCTGTAAGCGAGTTGAAAAAACATTTTGCAGATTATTGAGCAGTTCCAAAAGTGTCATTTGGACCATCCTATTGGAAAATTCTTTGGCGAATGCACAGACCTTAAAATTAAGCTTGATCAGTGTTTTCGGGAGGAAGTGAGTGATTCTCAGTTTACAATTTATATTCCTAAAAGTGCAGTTAGAATTGAAGGTGTTTTTTTTTTTTTTTCTTTTCGCAGAAAGCTGTGAAGCGGAAGGCAAATTTCGAACAGAGTAAGAAACTCAAAGAAAGGCTTCAAGCATTGAGGAAAGAAGAAGCTGCTGAAGTAAGTTCTTAGGTGAAGAAATGTATTTGAACTTTACAATGGAATGAGAAACAGAACCTGAAAATTTTTTCTGAATTATGAATTTAGGCTTTATACCTATTCATTTTGTATCTTTGGGGAATATATAATTTATTAGAATTCTTATTATAGCAAACTTTTGAGGGATAATCTGGAGTTAGATCATTGAATTATTCTTAAGACACTTGGGCTGTTCATATTTTCTTTGTAGGGAATGCCATTTGATTCATCCTGTAGAATGCCTCTGAAAATGGCATAAACTTTGAGTAATCTGTTGTCTGATTGCAAGTAACAATTTCAGTCCTGAGCTATCAATTATATTATATTTGCTATTATTCCTTGTATTCATTTGTTCTAAATAGTTATTATTACTATTTTTAATTTGGGTTAGCTCAAATTTACTAAATTATGAATATGTACATATAAAAATATATTGACAATATCTTTGATTTGAAGAGACCCAAAAAAACTATCTTGGTGTCGTTGTCTGTTCTATATGCCTGTACTTTTTTGGTTAAAAAAAAAAGCAATTCAATTTTTATTTTCCTTTTGTGGAAAAAGCTGACGAATAGCATCAACTAGAAGAACAGCTTCTTCAGGTTTTTGACCAGTCTTCCAAACTTTGAACTTGACATCTGGTGGACAAGTATCACTAAATACTTTAAGTAATGTCATTCGCAAATGCTCCCTTTTGATCCCACATGGACTCTGTAAATTCCATATAGGAGAATCTATATCATCTTCTTCCTCATCTTCATCTCTTGACTCGATGTCCACTGTAATCTGGGGTTTGCCTTTTTTATTGGAATAATTAGTATCAACGTCATCATCACTCAACTCAATTACTTCTGCAATTTTTTTGTTCTTCACTTCTTCATTCTCAATGTCTACTGGTTTATCTTCATCTTTCTTTTCTTTGGAAATGGAATCATCAAGCTGTTGTTGCGTTTCTGGAAGAATGACATTGGACTGGCCTTGATAAATATAACGGCCATCATCGTCAAAATCAGATGTGCTGAGATGGTTCTGCTTCATTTCTTTGCTGTATTCCTGACTTTCATCTCCATTTTCTTGAGGAACAGTTTGATCCTGTTGCATCAGCTCCTCGGATTCAGCTGCTTGTTGAATATAGTTGTTACTGACAGGATCAGATTCTCTGGAATTGTTCTCTGTTACTTCTTCAATATATTTCTGACCTTCTATCTTATGAAAGCTTTCATATCCGTTTTCTTGGGTAACAGATTGATGCTGTTTCATCAGGTCCTCAGATTCAGCTCCTTTAGATCGCTGGTTTTGTTCTGGATATAAAAATAACACTCAAGCTTTAGATTCATTTGTTAGAGAAATATACTAAAAATCTGGATGAAATACGCTAAACATTTCTTGGACAAACAAATGGTTTCCAACCTAAACACAGAAAGAAGGAAATATGTAAACTCAACACTAATGAAATCTCCAAAATCTATTTAGTGCCGATTAAAATCAGCACTGAACAAGATTGTCAAGACTGTCAAATATTCTATAAGAGAAAACCATTAGATTCTAGAATCTAAAATCAGCACTAAAATTTAATAAGGCATAAACAGACACAAGAACTTAACTTCCATTAGAATCTAAACATATTCTTGTTCATGTTCATCTATGTATCTGTTACTAGTCCCTATATGAAATGGAAAACAAAAAGGAGTCTCTGATATGCTGTCACTGACCTGAAAAATCTTCTCCATTACTCGACGAAGAAGAAATCTCATTGTTTCCTGAAGTTTGCTGCTTACTCTTCGTGTTCGAGCATGTATTGTCAGCTGGTTCAACTTCTTCATCTGCAATTATTTTTGGAACCTCTTCTAATAACCGTGATTGTTCTGATTGTGTTTCAAGCAGCTTCAATCTTGCCAAGTACTCACAGAGCGTACACACAAAGTTAAGGGGCACATCAAAGTTTCTGAGATGAGTAACAGCATTTCATTGTACAAGCATATGTGTTTTGACAACTAAGAAATAAAAAAAAAATATAATTTCTTTTGTAGGTTTGACATCAAATGCAAATGCAAATCCACAGAATACAAATATGAAATAGAACTTTCTGTCATTGAAATCTCAGTATGTTGCAGAATTTCTGCCGAAAAGAAAAAAAATCTTTGCTTGTGATTAGATTCACTGTAACATGCATTGCTAACATTTTATTTTTATTCAAAGGCTCTCAGTGTAATTTACCTACTCCAATTTGTGTAAGATATTACCACATCACATCAAAGGATATTCTCTTCTTCTTCCCTTCTCATTTGCATGATCAATGCGGTTCCGCAGTTGAGCAAGCTCTTTTACAATCCACTTGAGTATTGCAGATTATGGAAAGAAAAACAGTCAGGAGATAAACATGAAGAACAATAGAACAAACAAGATACCAAAGCATTTGCAACAAGTTAAAAACAAAGTCTTAAAGTAACATGTGCTGGTCCATTACTGCTAAGGGTTGCAGAAATAAAAGATAACAAAGATCAGGAACTGAAGTTAATAGAAACCCCCTCAAGAAAAGGAGCTTGAAAAAAAATTCAAAAAAACTGTCCATGAAGAAATATTGGCTCGCATCAAACCCAGTGGCTAAAAATGAGAAGAAAATTTTTAGTTTGTTTGAAACACAGAAAAAGCTCAGAAGCATGTAATTGGCCTACAAAGACATGTAGAAGACAAAGTATTACAAAGCTCACAAGTGACAACAAAGTAAGGGTTACTTACATGTTTTGTTATAACTTCATGGAGACTAATGGCCTTTTCCATGAAATCTGCCTGTAATTCAATGTGTTGTTAAGGTTAGTGTAGCTGTTTAATTGTTAACTATCATGAGAATAAACTGGCTGCCAATGTCATAAAGAAACTTCTTACTGTATCAACCATATGTTGGATGAAGGAAAATCACACGATCCTTATGTCAACATGTTTAACAATTTAATTTAAAAAGTAACGAATGAATTGGCATAAAGTGGTCTATGAAGTTCTGGAAAATTTTCAAGCTGTAAAAGGGTGTCCACTTGTGAAAAACTTACAACAGTAGGTTGTTCTAGTCTACCATCTTTAATCCTTTGTCGCAAATCCTCGCATTCTTCCTGCAAAAGTAAACAACACGATCAGGTATCTTCAGGACAATATACAAACTATGTTTTGCTGCATGCAGCCTTGTTGATCTAAATGTGTTCATCAGGGGGCAAAAAAAAAAAAAAAAAAAAAACAGAAATGTGGCACAGAATGGGAAAAAGAGACTGCTTTAAAAGGGAGAAAAAAGGGTCAAGCATTATTTGGAAAATGGTCCAAAGAAGTAGGAAATGCAATCAGAAAGAAGAATGTTAAAAGACAAAATATCCTTACAAATTGATAAATGCTAATCACATTGGAGGTATCTTGAATCAGTCAAGCAGCTAGTTTAAATCTTGAATATTGATTAATTTTTACTAACAAAGAACTATGTTTCACCACAATACAAACCAACTCAAATAGCCAGCTGTTTTAGATTACTTGCATAAAATTACTCTCTCCCTCTTCATAATACAGCTATACATCTTAGTGTTGATTAACCACTCAAATATCAAATGCAATGTTACCTTAGAGAAGTTGTCATCAGATAGCTTGTCAATGGGTATATCTTTTGGTGAATTGGAAGCCTGTAGGAGAATATCTGTATTCACTTGGCCATTTCCTGAAGTTCTCTTTATGCCTGTAATTATTCATGATAATTGTAGTTTTAGTGGCCACTAGTGTAAAACACAGATCGTGGAAAAAAGTACCATGAATGTATATAATACTTCATTTAGCGTGGCAGCAGATTGCAGGCGCAATAACACACAAACAGAACTTAGATATTGAAGAAGAGATAAGAGAGGTGAAGAAAAAGGTAAGAGCTTCAGTTCATATTCTGAATTGCAAATATGGATTGTAAGATATCAAAACTTCTTTATTTACATCAATCCTAATCCGTAGTACAAGAAGGATTCTAGGTTGATTAAATAATTTGATTCAAATGCTAACTTGAAACACAAAGAGGTTACTGGTCATGCAATTTGTCAAACCACTGAAATCAATTACTTCTATCTTAATTAAAGCAAACTAATAAAATTTTAGGCTATTGAAAAATCCAAGAGCTATTAGTGAGAGAAGTACCTGTCACTCTCAGAAGCAGATGAGAATTCTTCTGAGTATAATCATATGGATCAGTTTTGATTCTCACAAAACTTCCAATTAATTTGGCATTAAAAGTCTCAGGCTGCTTTGACAGCTCCTCTACCATACTTCTCTTCAAGTAGAGACGTCTAATGTTTTCAGCATTGACGGATGCAAAGTAGCCTTGCTGCAGATCTGGCGTTTCTTCTTCAACCTGAAGTTTTTTGTTTGAGCTTGAGCTCCGCTGCCTTTTAGTGGTCATTGAGATATTCTCATCCTTATCTTCTGAACTATACCCATTCTCATCCTCCTCTGATGGCTCAAAATTTTCAGCAAAATGGGGTGTCAGAAACTTGTAAATACTATTCTTGTTAACTAATGGCCTTTTAAAAAGAGTTTTCAACTTTTCATCACAGACAATTCTCTTCTTTTTCTCAGTGTGAAAAAGCTTGTTTTTTTTGCAATACTTCACAATGATGTCAGAGACTTCATATTGTGATAATTCTTTGGTTGTGTCTTCACCAATGGAAATAAGGTAGTCAAAGAGGAGTTTTGATCCCCATCCATTATATTCGATTTTTGTAGACTTTGCTTCTCCTTTCCTAGTGCATGTTTTTCCCTTTTTCCTTTTACCCTTAGTCATTCGTTTGCGCCTTTTTCCATCTCTAAGATCATTAGATACACAGATTTCTTCCTCAAATTCACTTACATCATCTTCCCCTTCAAATGAGTAATTTGAAACAGACAAGCATTCATAATTACTATCATCATTCAGCAACTTGTCAGCATTACAGATATGTTCTTGAGATAAGTGTTCCTTTTCTTTAACCACATTTTCCCAATAATACTTGAACATGTATTCATATGAAGTTTTATCATTGAAGTCAATTTCTGTCTGCAAATTAAAAAGCATACAGTCAATGAGAACAAATTTTGGATGGCTGAAAGTACTGCAGATTAAGGAATTGCCTTTAACAAAAAATTTTCTAATTACTTAACGCCGAATGATACAATGATAATCTAAGATCTCTTCTAGTCACACCTATGCCAATAGCTCCCGACATTTTCAATCACATACGTAATTTATATACTTCTCAAGTCACAAGAAAGTTCACACATAATCCAAACTTTAAAAAAATGTGAATATGCTGAGAAAAACCCTATCATTACATCCAATTGGATTTTACTTTTTTCTTTGCAAATAAATGTAGAAGACTTATTTTAGGAACAATTCATACCTCATCTGATTTCACTTTTTCTACAATCCCTGCAAGTGTTAAGCAGTGGTTACAAAATCCTCTATTGCTTCTGACTACTGCAAACTCAGCATCACATAGGCATTTGCTACATACAGCTTTTGGACAGCAAAAGCAGTGGAATTTTGGAGTTTTGTTGCAAATGAAGCAAAAATGCCACTCTGAAATGTAAATCAAAGATTTTATAGTAAAAATGATGAAATCACCAAAAGGAAGTTTTGGAGTGAATAACAGGCAAGACTTTGTTTGAATTAATAATAGATTAATGTAAGAAACTTACTGCAGAACCAGGAATCTTCACTGTCCAGGAAGGAAGCATCTTTTTCAACACATTGAGGATGAAATGCTTTAAGGCAATCCCTAAATTCAGAAAAGTTCAAATTATAAATAAATAAATAAACACTTTGATTTGCAAAAGCATTCTACTGAAGACTCCAACGTTTAAACATCAGATGAATTAAATGCTTAAATAAAATATTTAAGAAATGTGAAAATTCTTAATTTTTTAAGGTTGAAAATTACGCAGAATTATATTAAGTCTTGCAAGACATGTATTTGGCCACTACATTTCAAGCCAAAGCATGTCTGAGTTTATGCAATTTCGGAAATTTTCAGGTTTCAACCTCAACCTCGAACAAATATCACAGATCAAGTAACTAGACTTACAGTGTTTCTTGACATTCACATGTGATTCACGTGGGTCATAGAATAATGATAGAAATCACAAAAGAAAATCATTGTCTTAACTAAACAGCCCTTTTGTAAAAAAACAATCAAACAGCACACAAAAATTCAAAGCACATGGGGTCCAAAAATAAGTATTGTTGTTCTGGAAAACTGTGCAAAGATTATATTTTCACCTTCAATCAAAACTAAGCAAAACAAAACACTCTCTTGGCCTTCTTCCTGGAACCTGGAAAAGAAAAAGAAGCTTACCTGTAGTCACAAATCCTCATGGAACCTCCATCTTTGCAGTGAAAACAACAATCTTCAGCAAGTTTTTCCTTATCTATCTTCATCTTTCTCCCCATTTTCACCAACAAAGTGTAATCTGTGAAAATCAGGAAATGAATTTAGGCTTTGTTTGCTTGCATTACCAAAAACCCATTTAACAAAATAGAACACAATCACAACTCATGGCTTTATCCTAGTAATTATCTAAAACCCATTTGAGAAAAATACCAAGATCATAACTTTTTAACTCCCAAAATGCATTTCCTACAAAAGAAGAAAAAAAAAATCCCCCAAAAAAGAGAATCCAGTATTGATCAAACTACGTACGAGTACTACTGAGCCTTCTGTCTAATTGTACTGCCAATTGGCTTTGATTCACTAGAATTTTCTCCAAGCAATGTTTTGGTTATCAAGAAATATGAAATGGTTAAAACAAACTGAGAGAAGTTAGAGAGACAAAAAGCAAATGGAGGGGAAGAGCACACAGTATTATCGTTTTTAAGTTTCTGATTCCTATGAACTGACTGTTCAGTACTTCTTACTGCATTTGGCAAAATCAAAGAGCTTTATGAATCTGGTAAAAAAAGGAAAGAGCTTTATGAATAAATTAAAATTTTGTTCTTTTACAGGGGAAATTTACTTGGGAGGATTTTTTTTTTACTAACTTAGGAGGATTTTTTTTAATTGAAAAATAAATTAAAATAAGAGAATTAAAATTTCCCATCAAAATTAAAATTAACACCCTCGCAGAGTTTCATAAGAGATATCACAAATGGCCAAAAAAAATTATTTAATAAAAATTAAGTCTAGCTAATTATTATCCTATGGTAAGAATTATTTATTTTTTAATTTTTTATTTATTTATTGATTCTTATTCCAACGTTGTTGACTTGATTCAACATCTCAAATAAAGTAGAGTTTAAGTTAAAGTAGAGGGTAAGTTAGATGATTTAAAGTTAAAAATTTCTCAATTTTTTTCAAAAAAAAAAAAAAACACAATTTTTCTCCTGTTTTCCCCCCATAAAAATTCCTTCATACAAAATAACAAAAACTCTTAGAAAATTGAAATTATTGTTTTCCATTCATATGAATTGAATTGGCTAAAAATAGTTATCAATACTTACAATAACCAAAATTAATGAAATTCTAAAATTGGTGAAAAGACAAAAACACCCTGCTGTCTACCACTATCACCCCTTTGTAAAGAACAATGTTAGAAATTTCCTGACAAGAATAAAATAACATTGAACAGAATGCTTTGCATTCTTGTTCTACCAATAATCAAGACATGAACATTTGCCTCCCTTAAAATGATGAAATCTGCTCCCATCTCTCACTATAATCTCCCTCTCAAAAACTCTGGATATCATCTTGCTCACCTCATGACAGTCCCTACAAACTCTCAAATTCTTTACAATTCGAATGCAATCCCTTGGTCCAGTTACTAAAAACCCGAAAGCAATTGCTAACCTCTCACTGTGTACCTTTATTGCATTCTCTTTCTCTTCCTCCCCAATGTCATGTAAAACTGATGACAGATTAGGAATATAACCAGCTTCAGCCACACGAGTTTCGATTGTTTCGAGCGTCTTGTATATCTCTATTGAACGCTCGTGTTCTTTGTCGCCTGCAACGAATCTATGGACTTTTCCCTGGGCTTCAATCAAGCTCCAACCTGCAACTTTACTGGTGTTCCTTTCTGTCATCAATCTTCTAACTCTTGCAACCTGATCCCATTTTCTAGACTTGGCATAAATACTGGATAATTGTACATAATGTCCATCATACGTTGGATCCAATTCTATCAATCTTTTCCCGATGTCTTCACCCAATTCTACAAGCCCGTGAATCCTACAAGCACAAATAAGTGTTGCCCACAATACAGGGTCTGGCGAGACAACTTTTTTCTCAATCATTTCAATAGCCTCAGAAACTAAACCTGCTCTACCCAAGAGATCGACCATACAGCCATAATGCTCCATCACTGGCTCAATGCCATAATCTTCCGTCATCATCTTGAAATAATATCTACCCTCCTCGACCAAACCTGCTCGACTACAAGCATTCAAAACACCAATGAAGGTTATATTCTCTGGATGCAGCCCTTCATTTAAGAACCTCTCAAAGAGTGCAAGAGCTTCTTTTCCAAGGCCATGTGATGCCAAACCACAAATCATAACATTCCATGTTGAAATATTTCTTTGGGGCATTTTGTCAAACAGATGCCTAGACTTTTCAATGCACCCACATTTTGCATACATATCCATAAGAGCAGTCCTAAGATTTATTGTCATTGGAACACCCAATGAATCTATAATAGAATGCACCAATTGACCATGTTCAAGCAAACCCAATTGTGCAGATGCTGATAGCACAGTCACAAGTGTAGCCTCATTTGGAACCAATCCACTTTCTCTCATCCTTCTAAAGCACTCAAAACCTTCCTCAAGCTTCCCATTATGCACGTAAGCCATAATCACAGTATTCCACGAAACAACGTCTCTCTCAGGCATTTCATCGAACATCTTCTCCACAACACCAACTTGCCCATCTCTTGCAAAACCAGCCAAAATAACATTCCACGTAACAACATCACAATTAACTGGATTCTCATAAAATACCTTTTTTGAATTCTCAATACAACAACAAGCAGAATACAAATGAATCAAAGCATTCCTAACATAAACATCTACACAAAACCCAAACTTTACCAAATGACCATGAACCTGAACCCCTTCGATTAAACCCGAACCCTTTCCACAAGCCTGCAAAAGAAAAGTGAAGCTATAATTATTGGGTATTACACAGCTTCTCAACATAGACGAGTAAAAGACAACAGCTTTAAGCGGCGATTCGGTTTTTGTAAAGCACCGGATCATGTTATTGGAAGCGAAAACAGTTGGGTTGGAGAGTGTTTGGTAAATTGAGAGAGAATAATCAAATGGGGTTGATGCATTGAGAGCCAGGAAAGTAAGGAGATGACCCATGAGAGATGGATTGCAGGATAGACCAGAGATGATGATCCGGGCATGGGCTTGCTTGGTATGAGAGACTGATGGGGAAAAATTAGACTGGAGAATTGAGAAAAGAGAACGAAATTCAGAAACTGAGAATTGAGGATTTGAAATATTTGTTGATAAGAAACGAATAGATGCTGTTTTATTAGCAAACATGGAAGACGAAGAAAAAAGATAGGAAATTGTTGTTTGGATTTTGAAACGGCTGTTACTGCCAATCTGCAAGTCATCTGCACTCTCTCTTTCCCGCGCCTTCTGCTTGCAACGGTGACGTTTTGTTGGTTACAATATTATGCTTGGTCAACTAGGAGTGCCAGTGTGATGGGGGAGTAAGTAACTATATAATGGGAGGGCAAGAATTATTTTTTTTTTTTTCTTTCTAAATTTGGGGGTTAAAATTAAAAAAATACCACAAATAAAAAGGAACATATAGTACATACTTAGACGTTTACCAGCATGATAAAAGGCTAAACTACAACACTGCATGGCTCATGAACCAGCCACTTTACCAGTAAGAGAGAAGCTAAAAAGATTAGCTGAAACTGCAGCTGGATTTATTAAAGCTACTAATCTCTTGAAACAAGAACAAAAAAAAAAAAAAAATGTAGCCTGTACCAGATGACATTAGATTTAGATTTGACTACCAGTGCAGTGCAAGTACAGTTTCTTTCTGGTATTGTAGCTTTCCAAATGTGGGCATATGCCAATCTTGCTTTCAAGGATGGCGATGAGCCATCATAAATAGTTTTAAACTTGGCAGATCAACAAGAAAAAGCGTATGCAGAGTTGGAATTGTGCGTAGATGCAAATGCTTCCTAATCTTTGCAAATCAACAAGAATTAGTGTCTCTAGTTTGGGAAGAACATGAGAAGAAGTAAATCCATTTTTCTGGCATTCCATAGTTACCTCTTCAATCTGACGATAAGATTCAACTTCCAAGTGCTGAAGTCTACAGAGTTGCTGCATTAGGTTATAGGAGAAAGTCTTCTTCAATCCTGAACATATAGTATTTAGTTGGGAGAGACTTCCGGAATAGGACCCATCCAAATATCCTCCAAATTGGAAACATTGCTTATGCGCATTTTCTCCAAAGATTCTAAAATGGGTTCACTGATTCCACTTCCATTAATGATAGTAACCATGTTAATGCATTCTTCAATCAAACCACTCTTCAGATTGTTGAAATTGTCAATGCCGAAATCTGATAGATTCAAAGATTCCTCATGACCAACTAACACGAATGCATTGGTTTCGGCAACTAGCTCTGGTTTAACGAAATATTTGCCTTTGGCAACTGCACATCTCAGGTATCTGCAGCTTTCATATTCGAGATAATCGAAATCCTTATGCTTGCAGACGCCAACACTATCTTGCTGTCTTTTCCATTATCACGGATCCCAATTTCATCAAGATCAAGTTTGTCCCAAACATCATCCAAAAGAAGTAAAACCTTCTCCTTCCAGCTCTGTAGACATTCTTGAAGCAATCATGCTAATTTCTGAAATGCCTTCTATATTCAGTCCCAGCTGTCTTCTGATTTCAGATTGCAATTGTTCTTTATTCCCTTCTTCTGTTACAGCAATAAAAATGACCTTATCAAACATCCCGTAAACCTGCGTATTTTCTTCCAGATTTTGCATAATTACTGTTTTCCCAACTCCCATCATTCCCCAAAGTCCAATTCTTCTAACATCCACATCTCCTAAGGACTGCAGCACCTGTTCAAAAACTCTACGAAGTGATGGTTTGTTGTCTATTTTTGGTGTCTTGTATCTAACAAGACGCCTTGGTGATTTCTCAACCAACACTTCAGTTGGAATAGCTGCTGAGAGACCTTGTAAACAAGCTCGACTGACCCTTCATTTCATCATTATATTTAGCTTCTGTGGTTTGCACCTCTCTCTCAATTTTGTTGACATTACGAATCCATAATTTGTATTGGTTGGTTGGCAGAAGCTACTGCAGATAATAGCTCAGCCATCTTGCATCATGCATTGGCAAAAAGGGGGAAAAAAGAGTGAAACAATGATCATTTAAAGTTCTATTGTCCTGTAAAAGTTAATTTCATTGCATATATCAGCATTTAGATTACTAGATAATATATGTTCATGTTTCAATTTTGATAATATATTTTCTAAATCACCATTTGATTAACACAAGCACAATAGCTTGCATTCAGCGACTGCAATGAACTAGGACAGAATCATAAATCATGCAAGTATAAACCTGGTATGAGTTTAGAATAAAATGCCTAAAAAAGGAATCATTCTAGTACAACGAAATCTGTTATGTAACTGTTTACATCGAAAAGCTAAAGAATCTAATGTTTCAAACACATAAACTAAGTGATCCCAAGAATCCTGTGTGCTTTCCGACTTCAGTGATTTCCACTAGCTAGTTTCACTCATAATCTTCTTCAGGTTTCCATTTAAAGCTCTATCAATAATTGGAAGTCTTGAGAGATTAGGGCAATACCTAATATTAATGCATTCCAGTTTTGTAAAATAATCAAACATTCTGAAAAACATACCAATCTAGGCAAGTAATGAAGACTCATCTTCTTTAAACATGGAAGAATATAAGCTTCCTCAGGATTATAGCAACTTCCTAATGTTATAATTTCATTGCAATCATCAACAATATGCTCTTCCAGGAAGTTGATAATTCCGGGCAATCCAACGATGAAAATAGTGGTTAATAGTGTACACATATGCAAGGTCAAGAATTTCAGGAAGAAAAAGCCACTGTCATTCAATGAACTCTCCCATATGCTTCTCAAATTCTTCATGTAACATATGTATAGATGTTGGTCAGAATAAAGGAAACGATAAGGAAAACCGAAGCTTGTTTAGAAACGATTTTCTTAAAACAGATTCACTCCTTCTAGAATGTGCTTAGAGGATACAACGATCGAACACGAAGACTCCTTAGCACCAGAAACTTCGACATGTGAATTGGAACACTGGAATGAAGGGAAAAACCTGAGAGGTATGGGAGAAGCTATGCAAATTTATTGGAGGGTGAAGAATTATTTATCAAAACGTCCATTAAAACACTTGAATGGCATTCGTGAGTCGCTTGACCCTAGGACCAACTATAAATTTGAAATGTGTTGGTGGATACCCTTTAAAATAGCTCCAAAGTTCTACCTTGGGGAAGTAGAACTTGAGTGAGTGTAATAATTTCAAGCTACAAACTTCAGAAACTATATTTTCTGCACATTCATTCCTCCTTTCGTCATCTAGACTTATAGTGATATTTAGCTCTTCTAATTCAGATAAAGCAGAAATGATTCCACGAGGCACGATGGTATTTGGCTGCTTTGATCTCCTATGATCAATAGGCTCACAGAAAGAAACCTCTAAGCATTTAAGTTTTGTTAAATTTTCCATCTTTTTAGGCAGATACATGATTTCCGTACCTCCGAGATCAAGCACTTCAAGATGTTTCAGTTTTCCAATTTTGGGTGATAATGTCATGAGAAGTTCACAATAATTCAGATAAAGTCTGTTAACAGTTACTAGCCTGAACAAGGACTCCGGCAAGGACTTGATCCGAGTTCTGGACAAGTTAAGAACTTAGAGACAAGGCATTTGGTCAAAAAACAAGGAAGGTATCTTCCTTAATCTGCAATTTCTTTGAAGAAACAATGCTTCCAATATCAAGCAACTTGGATTCTCTGGTAGAACTGATATTTCAATATCCATCAAGTAAATAACTTGTTCTTTTCCATTCTTCAATCTTTGGTGCCTCGCGGTCAATGTCAAGCCTCCTCGCATAAAAACAATCGACCTTCCTCTGGTAAGATGATATGATCTATTAACAGTTGTTGACATGTCTGATTATACTCAAGAAATTGATGATCACCGGAAGCTCTTTTCAGTAGATTGGCACTAACAAGATCATTAATTATTTCGTTTCCTTTGAAAAATCATCTATTTGAGCATCTTCAATCCAACTTTCTATCATTTGTGCTACTTCAATCCTTTGGCTCCCATAAAGCTGCACAAAATGTTTCAAGCATTTTCTAGTTACCTCTTCAGGTAAATGTTCATAGCCGAATTCTAATGCCTTAACCATTAACATTTTCCAATTCATCTAATGTTGGTTTATTACTTAATGTGTCTATTGCATGCATAGCCGAATATCAGACTCATCATTTAATGCTCTTGCCATTAGAATTATAGCATGTGAAGAGTGACAACACATCTCGACGATTCTTCTTGCGAGTGGTTGGATGCTTTAAGAATCAACAATTTCACCTGCATTCTTACAGAACAATTCAAATAGTATAGGCTGATGATCCTTCATATCTTCTACTGAAGTTGATTTTCCAATCCCAAATATCTGAAATTTCAATGCTTATGCTTTGAAATGTAGACGACGGATCAAGACTTTCTGTCTGCTTGGATTCTTTTTTATCTCTAGTTGTTGTGATCTATCAAATTTGGGGTTGCTCCAAAATTGATGACTAAGTTCTGGCTTCGTCATCCAAGCTGCAAACAAGCAGGAACACTTTAATCCATCAAGAAACCACTTTAGAACTTGGAATACTGTAATTTTTCTGTTAGTTGTTATAAATTGGTCCAATTAAATTAAAGCTTGGTCTTAACCTAGTCAAGTCAAAGATAATGTAGCAATAGCATAAAATACGTTACCTTCTAACTCCATAGCTGTTTGGAATTAGGACTCTAGTTCCTTTCTTTTGCTCTTTTCAATTGCTTCACTGCTCATGATCACTTCTTATGATCCTGCAAGATCAAATAATAAAAACCAAAGAGCATTTGATTACATTACATTCCATTATATTTAATTTCTTTATAGTTTGTTATTTTCCTATCTTTCCTTCCTCCCATTCTCCTTAATTATACCTGTATGCAATTGATTAATCTTCATGTGATCCTTGTTTTGATCAAACAACAATTGACTCTTGCCAGCATATTTGACTAAAAAATTGATACTTCTCTGCAAAAATTTCTCATATCGAACCTCCATGTCATAAATGTTAGTAGTAAATAGTGGGAAATGTAAAAATTAAAATGGGAAATTCTGGTTCTACAACTGCAAGGAATAAAAGAACTAGCTTTTTTGATCGCGTTTATATGTGACGTAATGGCAAGTGTATACCATAAAAGAAAAAACATAAAGCTTTTAATTCAGATAATAGAAGTGGCTAACCTGTACATTAAGATATTTTTGCCATTACTCAAAGGATTTTGGCAAAGGAAACATGTTCCTAGAATATCATAAAAGGCCCTTCGAATCTTGGAGGTGAAACTAATAATTTTGACCTACAAAAACATATAATAAATTAAACAAAACAGTAAGCTAAGCTCAAAGAAAGAATTTGCATACTGCAAATTTAAAAATGTAACAAAAAAAATTGTAAAATTTGAAATTATGTAACATTTTGGGGTTTCTCCATGAATTATTGACTTGAGTTTCGTTGAAAAACACACGTAACTGGCAAATGCCCACTAGACAAATTTTGAAAAATAATTTTTGCCCGGGTAGTAAACTTTAGAAAATTTTAAAATGAATTGTGTATTTAATTTCTTCTTTAATGAAACTCACGAAGGATCCAAAAAAGTTTGAAAGAATTTACCTTTTACTTTGATTAGAAGGGATTCCTAATTTTAAATCTTGATTTGTTCTAATTTCAATGTTTGCAATTGATTAATCAGCTCGGGGACATCCATTTTGATTTAGTGTTAGTATGAGTACAAAATAATGGCAATGTTGATAATGATTTGTTAAAATGCATTTGTTGTTAATGCACGAAGGTTCAATTTCATCCTTTTGGCACTCTAACACCAACACCTAAACCATTAGCTCGAAGTTTACGAGGGTGTTGAGAGATAATGAATTTTTATTGAATTTGTACTTAGTATTAAGTCACAAACTAATATTTTTTGTTGATATTTGTTTGCATTACGGAGTAGATTTATGTTGGTGGAGGCCAAGCTTTTCTTGGTCTTGGTCTTGAAGCAAAGTTTGGGCAAGACAACTTCAAACTTGATGTGTAAATTATCTATGAAAATCATAATAAATGTGAAGATAAATCTTTCCAGTTCAGTCACTTGTTTTGAAATGTGTTTAACTTCACCAATATATTATGCATCCACTTCAATGTACATTTCATCAACATACAATGACTATCAACCTCATTGGAATGTCAATAGAAAATGTGAAAAGAGACATGTAAGTACCATGGCATGCTCAAACTACCAATTTTAGCTGGCAAATACCAAATCCTTATTTGTCAAATGTCAAGAACCTTAAGAAATATAAGCTCAACATCTGAGAAGTTACCACTTTCTAAAATAAATGGTTTTACATTGAGTCAAATATAATGTTTGTTACAATAGTTAACTATATTTGTCACTCCATAAAATAAAGTCAAGTTTAGACTAATATTAGACCACTTACTATTTTCAAAATATTGAGATTCTAGATTTAGAGATTAATCATTGTTTACTAAACTTCTCTTGAATTCTCAAAACTTTCAGTCACTCCATGCCTACAGGAGCATGGAATTTATCATTGAATTGATATATTCATTGAAAACTTCAGTTACTCCATACCCGTAGGGGCAAAGAATTTATCATTGAATTGATATATTCATTCATTGTACTTATCATACACTTCAATTATAATAAACTTAAAATATATGTATATAACAGAATAAAAAGTTTAATCAAAACAACAATAATGTACAATATGTAAACAATAAACTATTACATCTTAATTATTGGCTTTTTTGGTAATCACTACATTTTTCTTGTAGAAGGATAGTTACAGTCTTCAAGCTTGGCAGCACATAAGCATTTGTTTTGTTGTCTTCTGTTTCCATAGTTATCTCTTTAATTTCATGACAAGCTTCAATCTCCAAATGATGGAGGTGACAGAATTGTTCGATTAATATTCTGGAGAAAATCCTCTTCCATTTTGAACAATTGAAGATGACTAAAGTATTCAATCTCGCTAAGCTTTTAGAAGGCATTGGACCTTCCCAAAACTGTGCAACTTGAGTACATTGCTCAAGTACATCTTCTCCAAGCACTCAAAAATATTGCAACCTTAGAACAAGCAACTCTTCAATTTGGCCACTATATTTGTCACTGGTAGGTGTCAAATCCAACAAAATTAATTATCTTACTAACAAGTTAATATATTGAAGAAAAAAGGTGAGTAAAATCGAAATCCACAGAGACTAGAGTTTAAAAATATTATTTTAGTAACCAGAAGAATTTAACAAAAATAAGTGGAAAGAATGATTTTGAAAATGTTAAATTTTAGGGAATACAACAAATTAAATAAAAAAATTCAGTTTGAGAAATATTTCCAACCAAAGGTCATCTTTGTACTAGTTCTTCATATTATTGAAAAAAATAGACTCATTAATATAATCAATAAATTGGTTACAGTTGCCGAAAAGTTTATAACAACTTAATCTTTTTATAGTAGCGAAATAAGCAAAATATTGCGCTATGATTAATTCTTACTAATAATTAACTCTGACACGCGTCTAAAATTAAAATCTTTTGTGTAGCATTAAGAATGAGAAACATCTAATTCTACTAATAGACAACATGTATAGTCTATTCAAGTAAATTGTTTATCTCATTAATATAACTTGAATATCTGGTTCTAATCAAATTATATTAATTGCTACAAACATTAATTTAATCAAACAATTACGGATTTGATTAAACTAATTAGCATATTACCATTTTAACTTGACTAAACAATTGATCAGACTATCTAATCAATTAGGACACAACTTATAATTCATTTCAAGAGATAAAGAAATATTGAAAAATTAAATGAATAAAAAGAAAGTAATTTTCACAACACTTTGGTAGAAGTAGAACTTGATTAAATCTTAAACTGGACTAAAATGAACTTAGCCACACATGACCATTTTCAAACTTACAAAAGTAAAGAAAAGAGTGTTGTATAAAACTTCTTTATTTTTTTTCTTTTTCCCTCTATACTACATACTCTTCCTTTTTATAGAAGAAAAGAAAAAAATGTTTAAAAAAAATCAGAAAAAATATATTTACAATCAATTCAAACTAATAAAATAAAATCTCATGATATTTTGCTTTTCAAATAACCAAAATCTTTGAAAATAACTTCCAAATAGAATGCAACGACCCTTTATCATTGATTTAGTTCATTTAAAAAAAAATTCTAATAAATCATGTCAAACCAATACCTCCCATCTATTGATTCATATAGACAAACAAAACCATTAAAAAAATATCAAATTATATAGCAAAATAATAATCAATACCACCAACTATTAAGTAAATTAATTAAACTATCAATCACTCTATAAAATAAAATCAAGTTTAGACCAATATTAGATCACTCACTATTTTCAAAATATTGAGATTCTAGATTTAGAGGTTAATCATTGTTTACTGACCTTATATTGAATTCTCAAAACTTCTGTCACTCTATCCGTGTAAGGGCAGAGAATTTATCATTGAATTGATATATTCATTTGTTATACTTGTCATACACTTTAATTATAATAAACTTAAAATATATGTATATAACAGAATAAAAAGTTTAATCAAAACAACAATAATGTACACAACAACTGTGTAAACAACAAACTATTACATCTTAATTATTGGCTTTTTGGTAATCACTACATTTTTCTTGTAGAAGGATAGCTATCCAATAATGGACACATGACAATCTTTTTATCGAGGGAGACCCAATCAAATGACTCATCTATCCAAATGACTTTCAAACTTGGAAGACCAATTAGTGTTATAGTCTTCAAGCTTGGTAGCACACAAGCATTTGTTTTGTTGTACTCTGCTTCCATAGTTATCTCTTCAATTTCATGACAAGCTTCAATCTCCAAATGATAGAGTTGACAGAATTGCCCGATTAATTTTCTAGAGAAAATCCTCTTTAATTTTGAACAATTGAAGATGACTAAAGTACTCAATCTCTCTAAGCTTTTAGAAGGCACTGGACCCTCCCAAAACTTCTCCAACTTGGGTACATTGCTCAAGTACATCTTCTCCAAGCACTCAAAAATAGTTGTTATTGTGCCCCTACTGTCTACGAGAGTGTTCATTTCATTGCAACCTTCGATCAAGCAACTCTTCAATTTGGCCATATTGCTAATGCCAAAATCTGATAACTTCACTTCATGTTTATGTCCAATCAGCTCAAATGCATCTGCCTTTGCAAGGGCTTCTGGCACTGCAAGGTTGCCTTCACCATTTGCATATTTCAAGACCTTACAAATTTTACTTCCAAAGTAATCAAGAATCTTGTACCTACTTGAATGGTACTGGCCTATGGAAAATGAAAGATGAGTCAATTTTGTCAAAACACTTGCATTCTCAACTATGTTTCTAACAACCTGTATCCACCAAGGATTTTCTGGATGAATATCAATAATCAACTCTTCTAATGAAGAAAGTTTTGAAATGACTGCATGGTTTGTTTTGAACTTCTTCCATTTTTCACTTGTTTTTGATAATGACATACGGAAGCAACGCAACTTCAACAAATACTCAATTTCATTAGGTAAAGTATGAATCATTGTATTCCGAATATCAATAACTTCAAGATGCTTGAGTGCCTTTATTGTTTTTGGAAGCTTCAATAAATTTTTGCAAGAATTTAAATAAAGAGCTCTAAGACGTACCAAATGAGAAAATGATGATGGCAATTTGATGATGTCAGTTCCATGCAAGTCTAGAACACGAAGGCGTGGCATATAGTCAAAGAATCGTGCAGGAATTTTTTTCAAGCCAGAATTTCTTTGTAGTAAAAGTGTTGATAAATTGATGCAATCTATGTCTTCTGGTAAACTATGAAAATTATTATCCATCAAAGAAACTCTCACTTTGCATTTCCATTCTTCACTTTCCGGTGCTGCTTGGAGGCCTTTGCCCGCTTTCACCAACCACTTTGAATCTCCAATTTCTGATGAGATTTTCAAGGCCATTTTTCGCAAGACTTTATTCATTCTTGCATGTTTCACCTTCTCTCCATATTCTAATAAAGATGCATCCAGAAGCTCATGCAGTATCTCTTGGCCTTTCTGAAATGCAGTGAATTCCTCAAAATCTTTAGTGAAACCTTCAGCTCTCCAACATTCTAGCATATAGTTTATATATATTTCATAACCCTCCTTGTATAATGCACCATATAGAAAACAATCTTTTTCATCTTCCTCTAATTCTTCATAGCAAAATCTTAACAAATCAAACACATCATCCATGCCATCACATTTGGCATTTGGCCATATTCGCAATTTGTTCAATCCAGCCTCCCATAGGGGAATGTCTTTTTTCCTCCTAAATGCCCTTGCCACTTTGTCAATAAGGAGTGGCAAATTATCACACTCTTCAATGACTTGAAGAGCTAATGGTTTAAAATCTGAATCCAAATTCCAACCCAGCCTTGCTTGAAAAAGATTCCAAGCATCATCATTCGAGAGTCGGGGTACAGTGATGATATCATCAACGGACATCTCACGACAAATGCCACGGTGTCTAGATGCGATGATGACTTTGCTATTTTTCTTATCATAGAGGCCAAGGTCATCCAGATCAAATGGGCTCCAAACATCATCTACAAGTAGCAAGTATTTCATGGTTTCCAGCTTTTCTGATATTATTGAAGCAATTCTCTCTATGTCATTAAACCCTTCAAAATGCAATTCTAGCTGTTGTGCAATTCTACGAAGAATCATTTCTTGCTGCTTATCTTCATCTCCTTCATTATGTAAAGATACATAGAAGATTACATCGAACAATTTAGAAACTTGTTCATTTTCATTCAGATTTTGCATGATTGCCGTTTTTCCAACACCTACCTTTCCCCAAAGTCCAATTCTTCTTACATTCTCCATGCTCAAACATTCCAATATCTCTTCAAAAATCTCGAAGAGTGATTGCATGTCTTCTATTTTGGGAGCCTTTGCTTTATAAATGGGTTTTGATGATCTGTCCACCATAAAATCTGTTACAAAAATGTTGCCTTCTGACCAACATCTCTGTACTTCAATGCTTTTATCTATCATCCGTTTGCTAAGATCTGAACGAGGAAGAAAACTCATGAATCTAGACCTATGCTCTTCTTCTTGTTCTTCATATTCAGCCAACAACACTTGCGCATCTTTTTCAAGTTTCTTGGCCATACAAATCCACGACTTGCATTGCTCCGTAGCTTGCTTTGTCCTATCCCTATTTATGTTGGCTAACAAATCAAACTTCCTCGCATACAGCTTATTTGCTTCATCCTTCAACTTCTCAAAATTTTTATTTAAACTTTTTTCGTAATCTCGCACTTCATTGACAGAGGCAACTGCATTTCTTACATCTTTGTACACTTCAACAGCTCCTGCAGAAGCTGCTGCAGCTAATACCTCCATGCCTGCATTATACAAAAGCCAAGGGTGAAACCACAAATACTAATGAGAAAACAGATGTCACTATATGACACTTTAAATTATTTGGACATTTACTCTTATTTGTTCTAATTTATCGATTGGATTAAAGAAATTTGTAGTAAATGTACAACAAGAGTAGAATACAGGGTATTTAAATGTATAAAATTTGGTTGCAGTCATTTTTAAAGGAAGTCTCAATTTGATTCCAACAAGTTCTAATTTTGATTCTCATTGGAGTCATTTGTAAAAATATTAAATTTAAACACGAAGATAAAATACAGAAATTCAAGAATAAATTACAAAAAAGAATTGAAAATTGCAAACCCAAAAAACGACTACGCTTTGTCTATTAAACTCTTTAGGTTCAGAACAAGAAAAACCATACACTAAAATCTGAGATAGAACTTAACAACCACATTATAATTATATATGGAAAATGCTTGAAATTCTTCCCTAGACCGGATCCAATGGACCAAGCCAATAGGATGTAGTTGGCAATGTAATTGTTGATTGTAAAGTCGGCATTAGTGTCTTTTAATGGGAGGGAAAATGATAAAGTAAGAAAAAAATAAAAATTGTGATTGGCTTGGTCCATGGAATGGACTCATGGACCGGGTCTACGCAGTTGGAACTTATTTAAATGATGGATCAATATGTGATGTAGCAGGGGAAAAAAGAGCTTCAAGCAATCACAAATGCTACACTCTTAAATTCTTAATCAATACAGTCAGATTACAGAAGAAATTACTACAATGCACAAAATTAAGGAAATTAATTTCAAAGCATAATTAATCACTTTTATGGTACCAACTGAACTACTAATTATCACAGTTTATACCTCAGATTCTGCTTATGGATTAAGCTTTTTACTCGTCCTCCATGATGTTTTTGAGTTAATCTGGGAAAGAATCGCGTGGAAATAGTCAAAACAAATAGCTAAACAGAAAACACAATAAAACCAATTTTCTTCTGTAAATAAAAGATCCAACACCAAAACCTCAAACTGAAACTGAAATCAGAGATTATGATCAAGATTACAAGTTTGAAGTTGAAATACCTACAAGAAAATAATAATTAGAAATAAAAAAACTTTCATTTCTTCAATTGTTGTAATCATCTTAATTTAACGTTTACATAAGCAAACATAAAATCGCAACCTTGCAATCACGAAAGAAACTTTAATATCAAAGTAAAGAAGAAATCAGTAATTTCTTTTTAGTCTTTGAGTTTCAAAAATTGATCAAATAGAAGGATCTTACTTAAGATTTTTTTTTTTTTTTTTTCAAATTCCTTTTTGATTTCAGTAATAAAACTGCAGATTAACTACAAGAAAACTGTGATTAACTAAAAGTAAACACTGCAAATTCTGAAATTTAATAGATAGAGGAGAGCAGAAAATACCTGCCAGGGAAAGGAATACTAGTCCTTATAGCCTGCGTGCTAATCGGGATTTCAGATACCGATCAACCGACGAAGAAAAACTGATTTCAGTCAAAGATGAAGTTCCGACGGAGTTTAAAGAAGAGGGCATACTGGCGCATATTTGGATGAAGCATTGACTATTGACTTCTCCTGCTCCAAAACCGAGCTTCACCTTATCTAAATATATATAATTTAATTTTTTAAAAAATAATATTAATTTATTTCTCTTCTGGCCCGTTCAAAGTCACCGGTGACTTCGAACTTTGAAAATTAATATTTTTCCTTTTTTTTTTTAAATTTTGCCCTTTACTCTTCTTTTTTTCTTTCAACCAGTCATTGTTTCGGACTTTGCTGGATATTTATTATCCAGATGGACCCTTCCGACTTGATCGGCGGTGAAACCCTGCCGCCGCTACGACTAAAACCAAGAAAGATGAAGCGACTCCAAGACTTGCGCCCTTCGCCTCTCAAACTCAGCCAAGACTCTCACAAAATCAAAATAGTCAGACCAAAAGTCTACATCACGGATCCTTCCAACTTCAGGAACCTTGTCCAACAGCTGACTGGATTACCCTCCGGAAATTTCGTTGCCGAGGACGAAATATCACCGGCAGCAAAGTCAGCTCATACAGAGGAAGCAAGTCCCAGAGAAGGAAATCCCAACACTGACGAAAGTGACAATGATCAATTACATAAGGAATTATTGCCGCCGCGGCAATCTGAATTCTTCTCTCCGTTACAAAAAGGGGGCTTCCCCGGTGATGTGACGATGTTCCCTAATGTGATTCCTCGTAATTTGATTCGTCGTCCTCCAGGTTCGTTCCAACTTCCCCTCTGGTAATATAATAATAATATTAAAAAATTATTGCCTGGACACATTTAAAAATTAAAACGAACCAACCCAGAAAATATGAGAAGAAGCATGTTGATCACCGATTGGGGGTTCAAATAGTTTCGCTGGTTATGTAACTTAATAAATTATTTTATTTTTTAAAGTTATTATAGTATGCTAACGAATTTAGGGTTTTAAATCAGTCTTTAAGAATTCAGACTTTTGAATTTAGAGTTTTAAATTAATCTTCAAATATCTACATTTCAAATTTATTGTTAGCATAAATTTTACAGTTTAAACAGTTGAAATTATTCTATACATAACAGTTAATTTGAAGAAAAAAAAAAACAATTTGGGGGCCACACCCACAAACTTTACCGATATTCATTTGGTAGATAAATATATAAATTTTTTAAAATCGGATTTGTTAGATAAATAGTAATTAACGCTAATTTGGTAGATCCCGAAATAGATGTATTTTTTGGAATTGTGATAAGAAATTGGGTAAAATATTTGGTAAAACTAACTCGGTAATTTTGTGGAGGGTAATTGGTAATGAGAATTTGGTTCGGGAACCTTGGTAAACAAAATATTTGGTTCGGGAACCAGTACCAGTGCCGAATTCTTAATTTACTTCCATTATTTAGCTTAGCAAAGCAAATAAGAATGTTTAAAATATGTTGGATTGCAATTGCCAAACTTGATCCTTTCTCCTAAATAACATTCTAACAAATTAAAGCAATTAATTATTCTTTCAGCTAAAAGGATTCGACGTGCACAACCACAATGGACTGAACATGTAAGGATTTCTCCGGAAACAACAGAGGGAGCGATGCCTCCTGAAGATGGTTATGTGTGGAGGAAATATGGTGAAAAAAATATTCTTGGAGCTAATTTTCCGAGGTTGCAATATTTCTTTACTTCTAATTCCTTGAATTAGTAGTAAGTAATAATAATAACAAACTCTGAATTTACAGGAAATATTATAGGTGCACTCATAAGTGTTTGGCAACAAAGCAAGTTCAAAGATCAGACAAAGATCCTTCAACTCTTGAAGTGACGTACATAGGAAGGCATACATGTGTTACGGCCAGAAATAAGAGTTCTGTTAGTGTTCCAGGTTTGTCATTTCATTTGTTTGTTGAAGGACAAAAAAAAGGATTCTTTAGATTCACGGTCTCAATTCCATCATTTTAATGGAATGTGAAATCCCACATGTGATTTGATTTGATTTGATTCACGTTCCATCAAATCAAGATGACACTGAATGCTTATTCTTGGAACTCACTTATAGATTTAGAAATTTATGATAAATTGATGTTTTTTCTCTCTTCTGAACTTATTATTCAGATTGAACTAATACTCCTTCCCTCAGTAGGTAGCCAAAGTAAGAAATTTGCGTGCATATATATGTTTTCCAAATGCAATTCATTTTTTCTTGGTTTTGATACTGACAGAAAGGGTAGAAGATATAGAGAATCAAATGGCGTCGAGATTAAAGTTCCAGTCTGAGGATGCAGAATTTTCAATGAGAGATGAGGAAGAAATCACAGACTTAAAAATTATCAAAGAACCATCAACTCCTGAGTATCCTGATTTTGAGACATTTTCAATGAGAGATGAGGAAGAAATCACAGACTTAAAAATTATCAAAGAACCATCAACTCCTGAGTCTTCTGATTTTGAGTCATTTTCAATGAGAGATGAGGAAGAAATCACAGACTTAAAAATTATCAAAGAACCATCGACTCCTGAGTTTCCTGATTTTGAGACAGAGGCAGTGGATGTGAAAATGGGGATGCAAGATTTAGCATCCTGGAAATTGTTCTGTCAGCATATGGGACAATTTGCTTATTTTTCAAGTCTTCAACCATTGGCATATGAAGTAGTTAATCTGTGTTTTGATAATCCAGATGCCATCAGGATAATTGCTGCTGCTTTGAAAGATGCGTCTGATGTTGATATATGGAGAAAAGCGCTTGAAATGTTGGAAATGGGGAGGCAGCCTTCATCAAATCAAGAAATTTTAGAAAAAAATATAATGATTACTGTGTTGAAATTTAGCTATGCGCGTTTGCAAGATGATAAAACAAGAAAATGTCTGAGAAATTGTGCTTTTCTTTGCAAGAACGGATTGATTGCGGTAGAATTGTTGATACAAAGTTGCCTAACGGATGGGCTATTTGTTTCTCATGATGAAGGCAAGAAAATGCTCGAAACTCTTATAGATTTCAATCTGTTGGCGAGTCCAGAGAACGATGAGTTTCTCAAGATGGAGAACAATATTTGTGGTATATTGCTAGAGCATATTGTTCCATCTGAGGAAGGCGGGCAGTTTCTTGTTCAAGGTAGTTTGGGATTGACAGTACCTCCAAAGGTCGAGGAATGGGAGAAATCGAAGGAGATCATTTTGACGGATAATAAATTATCTGAATTGCCTTTGAGTCCAGTTTGCCCCAAACTTGAAGCATTGTTTCTTGGAAGAAACAACAAATTAAGGAAGATACCACCTTCCTTTTTCGATCATATGCCAGTTCTTCAAGTTCTGAACTTATCTAGAACTAATATCAAATCTTTGCCAGAGTCTTTGTTCAAATTGGCCAGGCTCAGGAAGCTGTTCTTGAACCATTGTGATCTTATTACATCATTACCTCCTGAAATTGGGGAACTTAAGGAACTTGAGGTACTTGATCTTGCAGGAACTGAGATTACACATTTGCCTGTGGAGGTTGGGCAGTTAACAAAACTCACATGCCTTGAAGTCTCATTTTTTGAACCCATAAGCAAAAAGAGGTCAGAGAAAATAATTCCTCATGAGGTTATTTCAGCTTTAACTCAGTTAGAAGAATTAAACTTCGATGTGAGTGCTGATGACAGGCGATGGAATGCATCTGCAGAAGTAGTTGTTGCTGAAATTTCTAGATTGCAGAATTTGAATACACTCAAATTCTATTTCCCAAAGGGGGAACTCTTGAGCTATTTGAATCATTTAAATGATGCAGAAAAAGCATTTTCATCACTGTCAAATTTCAGATTCATTGTTGGTCACTTCGTGGACCGTGTAATATCTCGTGTCCCACGTGAAATTGAATTCGAGTTGGAACGCTATGATAGGTACTTGAAGTATGTAAATGGTGAAGGCATTCTTGATGGTATCAAAAAGGTAATCAGACATGCCAATGCACTTTTCTTGGATCGACACTCGAATATTGGTAAATTATCTGATTTTGGGTATGCAAATATGAAGCAACTAAAGTGTTGCGTTGCTGGGCAATGCAATGATCTCGAAGCAATTATTGATGGAAATCAAATTGAAAATGAACCGTCTAGTGGTGCAATAGTTGGTCTTAACTCACTGGAGTATATGTACATATGCTACATGAAGAATTTAAGATGCATTTGCGAAGGGTCAATCAGTGGTTGGAGCTTTTATATGTTGAAGAGCTTGACATTGCGGACATGTCCAAAGCTTACCACCATCTTCACACAAGAATTGCTTGCGAATTTCTCGAACTTGGAAGAGCTGACAATTCATGATTGCCCCAAAATAACAACTCTAGTTAACTGCTCTAACTACGAGGACAAGAACTTCAGTGTATTCCTTCCAGCATTGAAAAGGATCTCACTCCATTTCTTACCTAACTTGACAAGCATCTCAAATGGTTTGCATATTTCTAAAAGACTAGAGTTGATGAGCTTTCGCCATTGCCGGAATCTCAAGAGTCTACCAATTACGAAAGATTTCAATGAGAATGTGAGGAAGATCAAAGGAGAGTCCAGCTGGTGGCAAGATTTGGAATGGCAAAGTAGTGAACAAGGTTCTTGGGATGATGTTTTTGTTCCAGTTGATTAAATGTCATTATACGTTACAAACTTGTAATATAGTTGTGGGTAGATATTAAACTTTTGTTATGGTGATTAGTGAAGAGCAAATGGTGGTCGGTAATTACCATTATCAAATACTAGCAATTAAAAATTTTGGTAATGGTTATCAAAAAAAATTACCCGTAATGAATTTTGGTATTTGGTAATTATTAAAATAGTATTTGTTAATGATATTTGGTAATAGTAATGGTAGTAGTAATTAGTGAAATTTATCCCGTACCAAAATTATAAACGAGTATAAAAATGTTTATTTATAGAAACACAGCAAATTACAATGGAATAGAAACACAAATGTACACTTAAAAACAAAAGAAATTGTAGCAAAATAAAAACAATAATGCTGAGAACTTAAATTAAGAAAATAAAGATACAAAATTCAGAATTGGTTAACAATAAATGTTAGTAATACATATTTTTTTTTTCTTTCATAATTAAGAAATTTTGCGTGAGATTTCCAATAGCACCCTAAAACCAATTTTTCATTCATAATTGAAAATTTTTGAAATATAGATTGAGTGGGTGGGTTCACAATTTTATAAGCAAAAGGTAAGGTGATGGCTGGTGTGTGGGCATGGCATTCGGTTGTCTTTCTCACACCTGTTTTCCATTATGCTTTAATCCTTTGTCTTTGTATTAAGTTGAGTCATTATTTTAAAGTAGTATTGCCATAAACAATAAAACCGATCATTAAAATATAACAGTATAGTTTTTAGTAAACAGTATTCACTAATAATAATAAAAATTTGTGTATCACTCTCGCATATCACACGAGTTTGACACTAGTTATATTATTAAAAAATCAGTTTATTTTTTAAAATTTTTTTAAATTTATTAACAAATATATATTTATATTTTTGGATTGAATAATTTTAAGTCTATTTAAGTCAAACTTAATCTTAAGTTTTTAAGATCTAGACATTTAGGGCTGCAAACGAGCCGAACCGGTCGTGAGCATTTCGGTGTTCGCTCGATAAAAGCTCGAATTGAGCTCGAATCGATAATAAACGAGTCAAGCTTGAGCCGAATATTTGGGCTCGTTCAACTCGGGCCAAGCAGTTAGATTCGTGAGTTGACTTGCGAATAGCTCGTTTAAAAAGGTTCGCGAATAGTTTGTTTGATAGGCTCGCAAGCTGCTCGTTAAATAAGCTTGCGAACCTATCAAAACAACGTCGTTTTGATACAAAACTAAAAAATATGCTTCAGCCAAGTCACCGGCCTCCCCACTTCATTTTTTGCTATTTCATTTGTCTTTCACTGAAACTGCTATTTTCGTTTTCTCACTGAAACGGCATTAAAAATGAATTTTTACTATTATTTTTTACTAACAATTAACGAATTCGAATACGATCTCAAATAGCAACAGGAAACGAGCTCGAACTTATTTGTGATCTAAAACTAAGCTCGATATGAGCTCGAATCCAACTTATTTGCGAGCTCAAACTCGAACTTGAATAGCAACATAAACAGTCAAGCTTGCTAGTCTAAAATGAGTCAAGCTCGCGAGTCTCAAAATGAGTCAAGCTTGCGAGCCGAGCTCGAGCTTTTAAATTTTCAAACGAGCTCGAGCTCGTACAATTTAACACGAGCCGAGCTTGAGCAGCACAATACTCGGCTCGACTCGGCTCGTTTATAGCCCTAACATTAAATAATATAATAGGTGGATGACAATGAAATATCAATAAAGTGCAAGTCGGGTAGACTTTTCTTCCAAGTCTTTGCCTGGTTCATTTGGCACTAGAAGTAGAAAAATACGAATAAAATTATTGTATTTGGTTATGATATTAACTAAAGAAGACATCTTTTATCTCTTCTCTGTGTCTGCTTCACTCTTGGGCATTAATACAAACAGATTGTGAGAAAGTCCAAGATCTAGTTTCATGGCAATTAAGGTAATGAAAGATAATTTATCAAAAAAAGTAAATCTACTCATTTGCTAATTTTCATGCGAAAATAAAAATGGGAGTCTAGTGGCGGCAGTGGCGGCCATCGGTTATTTATTGGAGTGGGCTAGGATTCATCTTCCTAAAATAAAACTACAGCTTATTCCCTAAACTTTGTAAGCTAATTTAATAATTCCACATATTTAAAAAAAAATTAATTATGGACAAAAAATTGCCTCAGGGTGCTATTGAGTGTTGCTTGCAAACAGAGCAAGCAGGTACTGAGTCTACCACAAAACACAAAGTATTGTCTTCAGAATCAAATTCTCCTATATCTCCTGTGTCTGATGCTCTTGTGGTACTAATGAGATGCAAGACAGGAATGAGATACAAACTAGATACATATTACCTCCCAGAAGTAATCGAGGGGTACCACCAAAACGATATGAGCCAGAGCATGCACAAAGAAGTTCAAGATATCCAGTGGTGAATCTAACGAGGGGAAATCTATCCCCAAAAGCAAAAGCATTCAGTACCGCTGTGTACTTAGGAGAGGTACCAAGAACAGTAGAAGAAACTCAACATAGTAAAAAGTGGCGACAGGCAATGGAAGTTCAGGCGCTCATTAAAAATGGCACATGGGACAAGTGCAGATTACCAGTTGGGAAGAAACTTGTAAGATGTAAATGGGTGTTCACTATCAAACATAGAGCTGATGATTCTATTCAGCGGTAAAAAGCAAAGTTAGTAGCAAAAGCGTACACCCAGACCTACGAAATTGATTATTCCGAGACGTTCTCTCCAGTTGCAAAGATCGATACAATCAGGGTACTCTTTTCAATCGTTGCCAATTATGACTGGCCACTGCATCAACTAGACATAAAAAATGCCTTTTTGCATAGTGATCTAAAAGAAGAAGTTTATATAAAGGCTCCTCCCGATTTTTCAAAGAACTTCAAAGCTGGGGAATGATGTCAGTTAAAAAGGGCTCTTTATGGATTAAAACAGTCCCTAAGAGCATGGTTTGACTGATTCACAATGGTCAGGAAGAAATATGGGTATAAATAAAGTATCTCTTATCATACCCTATTCTAGAGAAGGAACAATCGTGTCACGTGCCTGATAATTTATGTTGATGACTTGATTATTTTAGGAAATGATCAAGAGAAAATAATAAGACTCAAACAACAATTGTTTAGAGAATTTGAGATGAAAGACTTATGGATATTAAACTATTTCCTTGGAATTGAGGTTCTAAGATTTAATCTTTATTTCATAGAAAAATATATTCTTGATCTACTTGCAGAAACAGGTTTGGTAGATTGTAAACCAGCGGAAACACCTCTTGAAGTCAACCATGGTTTAAAAATAGAGGAAAATGCCAAACAAGTAGATCTGGAGAAATATCAAAGACTGATCGGAAAGTTCATTTACTTATCACATATAAGGCCAGATATAGCCTATGTAGTAGGGGCCATCAACCAGTTTATGCACAAACCACAAGTGCAGCATATGAATACTCCAGGAAAATGGGTGTTGTTCCAGAAACATGGTCATCTTGCAATTCAAGGATATACAAATGCTAATTGGGGTGGAAGTCCTATAAATCGGAGGTCAACATCTGAATATTTTGCCTTTATTGGAGGAAATCTAGTAACCTGGAAAAGCAAAAAACAAACTGAGTTCAGAGGAATTGCTAAAGGATTGGCTGAGATACTTTGGCTACGGAGGTTGTTGACGGAAATTGGATTCCCGGTTGATGGTACGTGTTAGTTAAAGTGTGATAACAAGACAGCAATCAATATATCCGAAAATCCAGTAAAGTATGATCGCACCAAACATGTAAACATAGATAGGAGAAAATAGAAAAATGGGATCGTAAGACTTCCGTTTTTAAAATCAGAAGAAAACTTGCAGATTTCTTGACTAAAATAGTACGGACAGGAGTGTTCAAAAAAGTGTTTTTTAAGTTGAGTGTCTGCAATCCGACAACTCAAGTTGAGAGGGAGTGATAGAAAGTAGAATAGGAAACTGGATTGTCAAAGAAAATCATAGCAAATATAATCCCTGTGATTAAGCAATCACAGTTACTACATCAATGAGAGCACTGTATCAATCAAAGATAGGGCTCCGCGTTATGGACAAAGGTACAAAGATTTTAATACAAGTTCCCTGTGTGAGATTTTCATGGCGTCTTGACTAGAAACTCTCTCCCATCTTTTTTTTTTTTTTGGTCACTGATGCGTATTCATAATCTTTCAAGAAGTAGTTTAGTTCTATTTGAATCAATCATCCTCATTGCAATACAAATATTTGACCTCAAGCTTCATTACTGTAAATCCAGAGGGCTCTAAGCTTAGACATTAGTAGAAGAACGATTGATTATGTACCTTCAGACTCGTGCTTTTATAGGGTGAGTTTGTTTGGATGCAGGGGCCAAAGAGCTCTTATATAAAATTTCTGAGAAGCAGGGGAGGAAGATGAACTGTGCTGAGTCTGCAGAAGATATTCCAAAATTTGTTGAGTTTTTTAAGGTCTGTTCTTTGCTAGCACATTAATAACTTTTTATTATGATTCTGGCTTCTTTTGAATTTGATGGCTTTTCTGTTTAAATTGACATAATCTTTGGAAGTGTAGTTGTGCCCGGCAGTAATAGAGTCATGGGCTTATTATTATTTATAAAAATAATAGGAATCTGAACCTCCCGATCTATGGTTGTGAACAAATACCTATCTAACAATAAAGGATGATTTATTTGGAGTTCTTTAATTTGATTTCCATTTCCAATATACTACACCCTGTGAGCTCCGTTAGATAAGGAGACTGTGTCATCTACCCTGTTAGTTCAGGGGCTTAATAACACTGCTAGTACACTGAGGGGGTTATTTAAAAAAGTGTATAGTACAAAAGCTTAATAATGCTTTTGGCCGGCGAATAATTTGATTGGTGAATGGGATGTAGGTATCTCGGATTTTGATGTATTTGTTACATATGCATAGCTTCCCCTGCAATATAAAATTATGGTGATTGCGATGGCTAGAATCATATTTGGATTAGTGGTGTAAATTATAATGAATAATTATAAGTTGTGATGAAATTGAAAGGAATAATTTTTTTGAAAATTATTATTTTTACTGATGAATTATTCTGATGCATGAACCTGTACAGGATAGATGATAAACAAATATAATGATTCCTAAAAAAACAATGTAATGATAATGATAATATATTAATTAAATGGGTGACAGCATAAAATATTTCCACTTGCTTTTGGAATCACAACCAAAACAAACTCAAAGATCCAAACTTTCATTCTTCCTTACCATGTTCCTCAGTTAACCAAAACACACTCAGTTAACCAAACTTTCTCTCTGATCTTCTCTCTATTCATCTCCTGATTTTCTTTCTTTTTTCTTTTTCCTGCCATGGAAATTGCTTTGGCTGTTGGGGGAGCTCTCCTTTCTCCTTCATTTCAGCTGCTGCTTGAAAAGTTGACCTCTGTTGACTTCCTCAACTATGCAAGGGAAGGACAAGTCTTGGACGAAATCAAAAGGTGGGATAGAATGCTCAACAAAATTTATGATGTTCTTGAAGATGCTGAGGGAAGGCAGATGTCTGATCGGCGAGTTAAACGATGGGTCAGCGATCTCAGAGACTTGGCTTATGACGTTGAGGACATTTTTGATGAGTTCAACACCGAACTTCTGCGCCGGAAAGAAGAGGGTGTTAAACCAGCTGCTGCTAGTACAAGCAAGGTACGGAAACTCTTTCCTTCTTGTTGTGGTGGGATGAATCCAACTGAATTTAAGTTCAACGCTGAGATGGTTTCAAAGATG